>JZLH01S0184341.1:25525-38672 GCA_001188425.1 Eucidaris tribuloides | reverse complement strand
GGTATTCGACGCCCTACCACGATACCAAGACCTATCTCATACAGGTACACGAGAAAGAAGACAGGTTGTTGTTGTTGTTGTTGTTGTTGTTGTTGTTGTTGTTGTTGTTGTTGTTCCTGTTTTTGTTTTGTTGTTCTTGTTCTTGTTCTTGTGGATGTTGTTGCTGTTGCATTTTGTTAAATTCGTTGGAAATCTTTCCGCTTCGAGGAAATTTGTATACTATGAATTTATATTTCGCGTTTTTTTTTTTTTTTACTAAATCTTGTTTGTTTTTGTTGTTGTTGTCGTTATTTTTTCGGCGCATGTCAATGATGTCCGATAATTCACGCCCTTGGGATCCGGGGTTCTTCAGAAGAACGCATCACATCGGATTTTGTTTTGGTTTTTTTTCTGTTTTTTTATGGGAGGTATAGCACCGCTTGAAATTTCGCTGGTTCAAATTGTTTCGCCCCATCGTCCATCACCACCCTTGCTTCTAAACTTGTCACTCGTGTCCCATTTTGTCGAATACATTGAAATTGGATTTTAAATTGTGTTTTATGCCAACCTTCAACAGCTGTTTTTTTCCAGGAATTCATTGATTCATGTAAGACTTAAACTTTGAATTTCAATAACATTTGTATTGTGTTCTTAATTTGGTGATGATAAATGAAAAATGTAACTTGTTCTATGAAGTGAGTTTGGTTGTTACTATTGTTTTGTCTGTGTATTTTGTCCTTTTTTGTTCGTATTCTTGATAAAATCTTACCCAGTTTGGCTACAATCACAGAAACCGAGAGGTTTTAATAGTCTCCCGATTTCTTTATGTGTAATTATGTACGATTATGTATGTAAGATTTGCTTCATCATTTTTTCACTGCGGATTCAAACTTGACTAGGAATGGCGTCAGCCGGGAGTCTACACTATTCATACTCGGATATCCGAATTAATTTGACTTGGAATGGTGTGGTGCTAACTGAGAATCGAATTTATTCTAGTCAAAGTAATTCGTAATTCCTAGTCGCTTTAACTCAGAATAGAGTGGACCCCCAGTTGACCCCATTCCAAGTCAAATTTGACTCCGCAGAAATAACAAGAGTGTTAGATAATCACATGAATTATGCAATCATTATTTCAAGGATCTGCTGAGGATGTACCGTCTCCCCGTGACCGTCCGCGTCCGCGAATTCACTCCCAGTGAGTACACGCCGTCGATCACGACCTCACAGCTGAAGGCAATCAAAATGCTTGACCTTACCTTGACCCTGGAACGAGAGGTCACGACCGAATACGCCATCGGGGTCATGCACAGCCTGTACGAGGACAAGACGACGTGCCCCAACCTCCTCGTGCTATCCAAGAATCTCGACCTGGAGTTCTTCACATCGTCAGATATGACGATGAACCCGACGAAATATCAAACGATGATGAAACACTTTGGTGACGTCAGCGATGCTCTGGTGTCGTTGATATCGAAAGTAAGATGAGGATGATGACAGAACTATGATGACAATGATTGTACTACTACTACTCCTTTTACTTCTACATCACTTACTACTACTACTACTACTGATATTTAGTTGCAGTAATAGTAGTAGTAGTAGCAGCAGCAGTAGTAGTAGTAGTAGTAGTAGTAGTAGTAGTAGAAGTAGTAGTAGTAGTAGTAGTAGTAGTAGTAGTAGTAGTACTTGTAGTAGTAATGGTAGAAGTAGCAGTAGTATAGTAGTAGCAGTAGTAGTATGATGAAGAAGTAGCAGTAGTAATAACACTAGAAGCAGTTCTTGTAAATGTTGAAGTACATGTACAGTGTGTCTCAAAAATAATTGTGCAAGTGAAAAGCGCCCTTTTTGGTAATAAGAAAAACATTTTTGTGACGTAAAGCTTACATCATTATCAAGAACATAGTTTTAGCTTTCAAATACCGTTTATTCTGTTAAGTTTGCTTGATTTAATCCAGAGATATGATCAGTTAACAACGAAAAGGTAAAATCACCAATGTGCCACTTTTACTACAGTCAATAATAGCATCAGGCATCAGGCCCTCTCTCCATAAAAGTGACACAATTGTGATTCCAACCTTTTGTTGTTTACAAGATATCTCTAGATTAAAACAAGCAATTTGAACAGAACAAACAGCATTTGAAGGCTAAAACTTTGCCCTTGATGTTGACGTGAACATGTGTCACAGGATTATTTTTTAACTATCAAAGAGGGCGCTTTTCACTTGTACAATTTTTATGATACGTGCTGCAGCATGTCTCAAAAAATTGTGCAAGTAAAAAGAGCCCTCTTTGGCAATTAGAAAATACTTTTGTGACATCATTGTAAGGGCAACATCATAGCTTTTATATGCCGTTTGTTTCGTCCAATTTGCTTGTATTAATCTCGAGATATCCTGTAAACAACTAAAGGCTGGAATCACAATTGTGTCGCTTTTACAAGGGTCTGTAGTGAAAGTGGCACAATTGTGATTTTACCCTTTCGTGTTCAAATAAACATATCCCAGGATTAAAACAAACAAACTGAACAAACCTAACGGTATTTGAAAGCTAAGACTATGTTCTTGAAGTTGATGTGAGCATCATGTCACACGAGCATTTTCTAATTTTCGAAGAGGGCGGTTTTCACTTGCACAATTTTTTTTTGAGACACACTGTAGTAGTAGTAGTAGGAGGAGGAGTTAGAATAGTAGTAATAACGCTAGAAGCAGTTCTTGTAAATGTTGAAGTACATGTAGTAGTAGCAAGAGGTAACAGTAGAAGTAGTAGTAGTAGTAGTAGTAGTAGTAGTAGTAGTAGTAGTAGTAGTAGTAGTAGTAGTAGCAGTAGTAGTAGTATGATGAAGAAGTAGCAGTAGTAATAATAGTAGAAGCAGAAGTAGTAGCAGTAGTCGTAGTCGAAGTCGTCGTCGTCGTCGTCGTCGTCGTCGTCGTAGTAGTAGTAGTAGTAGTAGTAGTAGTAAGCCGACCAAGGAGAAGTAGTACCACTGGCATTTCTATATATTTATTATTACATGATACATAATAACTTGAAAACAATATTAATTTGTAAAGTATACATGTATGTTGCTGAAACCCGGGACAGTACAGAACCCATGCGAGTCCTCCGGGGTTTGAACCAGTCTCCCAACTGAGCTATTTTGCCAGATGAATATTCAGTACTAAAGAAAAAGAAAGATGATGGGAATGAGAATGATATTGACGGAATTATAATACGTTTTCTTTGACACAGGATATTTATTTCTATGAATATGGTTCTCCGATGATTACTGTGCTACCGTATTGGAAACTACAGGCCAGATCTAAAATCAAGGACCCAGGAAAAGGTATGCACAACATTAAGTTCCTTCGTCTTCTTATCATGTGACCATGTTCAGTATTAAAGCCATTTCATGTCCATTCATTTATGAAAAAAAGAGTTATTTTCTTAAGAGAGAGGAAGATAGTGTGAACATTTTGTAACCACCTTTTTGATCAATGGGAAACTTAAGTTTAATAAGCAACTTTCTTAATTCAACAACATGAAAATCTATCCTGATACGTTTTAATAGTTTTAGTACTTTATGGATCGATTTCTTTTTCTACAAAATGTATTGCATTTTTAGATTCCAGGATAATTATGGGAGCGTAATAAACACGTGCATTTTGAATCACACTGTCGATTAGATACAGCATTATTTCATCAAATTAATGGCGTTCGTGAATTGTTATCCTCCGGAAGTATTGTGTGATAAATTGGGAAGTCCCAATAGTTTTGGTTTTATTCACTGATCAAGTACTGTCTTGCGTGTATGCGAAAATTAAAGAACAATGCACAGTCTTCTTTATATGCACTTCATGTAAATTTCGAGACTTGTCCAGTGACCGTTTTCTATGAATAAATAGATATGTGAATGAACGAATAAATAATACATTGATAAATTCATTAATAAATTAATCAAGATATGATAAGTGAAAATTTAACAAATAAATAAAAAAGGAAAAGGGGAAAAACTAAAAAAAATACTAAATTAGTGTCTGTTTTCTATGAATTAATAGATACAGGAATAAATGACAGGAATGAATGACTAAATAATAAATCAAAAAATAATAAATAATAAATGAATAAATCCATCAATAAATCAATCAAGATATGATAAGTGAAGAATTCAACAAATAAAAGAAAAAATGGGAAAAATAAATGAATACTAAAGTAATGCATAACTAAATAAATAACAATAATAAATATACAAGTAATAAAGTAATGAATAAATAAAAATATTAAATGATGAATGAATTAAAAAATGAATAAATAAATGAATGGTAGAATGAATGGATAGATGAATGAGTGATTGATTGAATGAATGAATAAATAAATGAATGAATAATTGATTGATATAATGAATGAATACATAATTTCTCGAGAGATATACTACCGATGTAACGTCATCCTAGATCAAGTTTTATTTATTGTTACAAGATTATTGTTGCTAAAGTTGTTGTTGTCTTTGTTGTTGTCGTCGCATTGCTGCTGTTGTTTGTGTTGTTGTTATTGTTGTTGTTGATGTGTATGTATGTGTGAAGAAGAAGAAGAATGAAAACAGAAAACTTGTTAGGGGATTTATTTTGAAAATATTCAGTATTGTTTCCTGAGCACGTCTATCAGGTTACAAGCCACCAGATTGACAGCAAAATTCTCTTTAAAGTGATAGGCTAACATTGTGGAGCTTAAATTAAAAAAAAATGTCAAACTTTGATATCTGAACTACATAGTAGTGTTCATATGGACAAATAAACACCCAAGAATAGAAAAGTTTGGAAAGTTACACTGCCAATGGCAAGTTACGTATGAATAAACAATTAAAACTCGGGGCGAGTTTAAATAGCCTAGGTGTACACACAGTAAGTCTATGGGAGAAAATGGGCAGGTGAATCCGATCAACTTACGATTTTCACTTTTTTAAAGCACTAAATAATCATTTTGAAATACAATTTTTTCAGGGCGTCATTTTTAGACCTTATCAAAGACAATGGTAGCATGGGGAATCATGTAGCTCAGATTTTTTTAACTGTGGTAAATGTTAGCCAATACCTTTAATCACAAAGACTAATTAGAAATGAAAAATAGGAGAAAGCTTTGATTGATTGGGTTGAGTATCGTGGGAGTGTACCAAAACCGCAAGATAAGAACACTTATTGAAGATAAATAGCAAAACTTACCGGACGAAACCACGTTTTCAGACGACCACAGCCCATCACGTCACTCAAGTAGATATTGTGTGGTTGCATGTTAATACTTTCAACTTTAACAAACAGTTTTGATTTTTATCTCTTTTAAGAAAAAAACATGTCAGTCATTTCCTTCTTGAAAAACCACTGATAGCTATAATCCACATAAGAGTAATTCAATCCACAATGTTGGTACATGTCTTGATTATCGGTCCTTTATTTCATTAATTTCTCTAAACAGTGGCTTTGCCTTTACCGAGTACTCGCAGAACTTCTTCCCATTGCTATATCGAGCTGGATATACCAGGAGAAAGGAGAAAGAGTGCAGGTACATAGCGATTTCAGTTATTTCGTGTGTGTAATTGTGTGTGTGTGTGTGTGTGTGTGTGTGTGTGTGTGTGTGTGTGTTGTGTGTGTGTGTGTGTGTGTGTGTGTGTGTGTGTGTGTGTGTGTGTGTGTGTGTGTGTGTGTGTGTGTGTGTGTGTGTGTGTGTGCGTGTGTGTCTGTCTGTCTGTCTGTGTATATGTGTGCGTATGTATGTGCGTGTTAATTTTGTTTATATGATATGTATATTTAGCAGAATAATGCATATACAGCCAAATTTTACGTCATAATCAAGCTGAATTAAAAAAAAGATAATTTGTATTGTTTTCAATCCACTTTAAAAATACATGTTTAGAATAGTTTTCATGAACCCATGTAACATTATCTGCAGTAATTTCTATCGTGTATTGTGTGACTGAATTATTACATTCAATGTTTATATTGCAAATTGATCGTTGTACAGTTATTAGATTTAGATTTACGATTGTATGTCTACGTTACTGTTAATTGTAAAAAAAAAAATCCCAATTCAGCTGCGAAGCTGCTTTGATGTTTTTATCATCGGATGAATCAAATAAAATAATGTATGAATATACAGTCCTGGACAAAGTTTGGAATATGGTTATTTCTTTGCATAGCCCTGTTTTAAAGTGAAGATTTCTTAGAAATAATGATTAATTACCCATGCAGAACAATTATTGTTACTAAGTTCAAATGATCTCCACTCAGGGGCGGCGCCAGGGTAAAATTTTAGGAGGGGCGAAATCCGTTCGGGGGAAATTTTGCCTGCCTAACAATTTTTTTTACTAGCCAAAATGCAAGCCCAACAGCGTCTAACAAGCGGGGGCAGGGGGTTGACGACGACAAAAATCATTTTTTGCCCGCCATTTTTTTCTAGCAAAATCAACAAGAATAGGAGAGACAATATTTTTGAAAAACAGTAAAATTTCCGTCATTTTAATAATAGAACAGGGGGTGGCCACCCACCCCTGACCCCCCTGTGGCGCCACACCTGTCTCTACTTCAGGACAAGAAACCTTTTCCTGACATGACTTAGATCTTCATTTGGTAGAAAAACATATTCCAAACTAATTGTCCATGACTGTATATTGTTAATTACTTATATAGACTAATACTCTTTTGGCAACGAAGTGAGATCGTTCTTCCAGTTCTTGTTTCAAGTAATTTTGAGAGTTTGTAATACCAAAGAATATTATTTTGAATAATTTCTGAAAACCATACATTTTTACCAAATTGTTGAATTTCATTCCGGTTCATAAGTGCCCAAAATGATAGGTTCTCTATACAACTGACAATAATTATTTGCAGAAAGTTAATCGCTGAAATGATGAATGTGTGATATAGTAGCAAAATAAAAATTAATCAGTTAATTAATTGGCACATACCATACTAATGTTTTTAGTTTTTGATCAAAGTAAAATTACATGCCTTTAAAGGGAGGGAATCTCTTCTACAGCCCTCCCGAAATACAAATATACATCACGTACCGGTATGCTGTTAGGTTACTTGTGAAAGACGTATCTGTGAAATTTGAAAATCAGTAATTATCTAGAATTTTTTTAAAAAATGCACATAATACGACTGCGGTTCAGTCTGTGTTTCAAGGCCGCTGGACTGAGTCGTTCATTGATATCATTTCAGTATTCATCTATTGGTCTATGAACACTAATTTGCATGTGAGACTGTGCATACATTTTTTTTTTATGTCCATGAGTGCATATGACACAAATTTGTCACTTGTAAATCAATTTCAAATATCATGTAGGATAAGGGACTGAAATTAGGTAAAGAATGTTGATACAGTCTATACAATAATTCAAATAAAAAATCTAACTGTCACTATAATTCCAACAAAACTAAGTATCCAGCTCCTGTGGTATTTTCTTAAATGGTATTTTCTTCTATGCGCCAATGTGTTTAAACAATGTGAATTTTCAGGCATGCAAAGGAGATGAACTGCCTTTAAACTTAATTCTCGTTTGATGCTGGTAATCACGGTGAATTCATTCTTCATCCCGTTGCCATAGGAACCAGTCAAAGTTCTTCCCCATCCAGTGCAGAGGAACAACCGTATGAAACGCTGAAATCCATCCTGGAAAATCTGGGTGAGTATTAATTATTCTCTGCTTCTTTCTTTCTTTATTATGTATAATGTGTATGTATGTATGTATGTATGTATGTATGTATGTATGTATGTATGTATGTATGTATGCATGTATATATGTATGTATGTATGTATGTATGTGTGTATGTATGTATGTATGTGTGTATGTATGTATGTATATATGTAAGTATGTATGTATGTATTATGTATGTGATGTATGTATGTATGTATGTATGTAATGTAGGCATGTATGCCTGTGCGTGCGCGCGCAGAGCGCGCGTGTGTGTGTGGTGTGGGGTGTGTTATTTGTGTGGTGTAGGGATGGGTGGATGTGGGTGTGGGTGTGGGTGTGGGTGTTATGTGTATGTACATGTATGTATGTATGTATGTATGTTGGATGAATTCAGAGATTCAGACGCTCAAATGGTGATTTTAAATTTCTCGGTTTCACTAGTCACGTTTCAGAATTCTAGCTTCAGACATTTACAAATACGTCGAACAGTTATACATCTGGTGTTGTAAACGATTGACTAGTTCTTTGGTCGGCGCAGCGAATTCAAAATGAAATTTATTCAGAGCTACTTTCTATCTTCAATCCGTTTATCACCTGAGGTCAATGATTTGTGCGAATCTGCACTTAAAATCACTTGACGCATTCACAGAATCGCTACTCTGAAAAATGGTCCGGGCTAGCCGAGGCCCAGCCAGCCCTTGCATTCTTTTGGCATATGCTGATATTTCGCTGAACATCCAACAATATCAGATTTTATCCTTTCAGTGTCATGCTCTTTTCATATGTTAAATCTCGATCTCATTGAGACTCAAATGTGAACGTCTGTCTTTGATTCTGCTCTCGCGAAGAGAGCAGAAAGGGTGGACGAATAGGAAGTCTGGCAATGGTTAAGCTTGCGATGACGTTTGGCAAAATTTAAAGGGCAGGGACCTCTAATCATGTTAATACGAGAAACAAAGAAAGAATTAATGTAATGCCTGTTCAGAGACGATGGTCCTTCCCACATTCAAAACTAGTTGTGAGTGGAAAATTTCATGCGATCCCGTAAAATTGGAATCAGAATCTACTGTTACCTGGAAAAGTTTTAGTTTATAATTTTCTTGCCGCGCCGCCATCGAGTCGCAAAGTTATGATTCAATTCAGGCACAGATACATTGAATACAAACGACTAGATCTGTGGTAGATGGTGCAAAAGGTCTCAGATAAATGTAAACGACTGTGGGATATAAAGAAACTTTGGCATCATTTTTGAAGCTCGTGTCAAGCCGCATTACAAGTGCGGCGTTTGCACATGGCGCATTAATAACTGCTTGCATTAGCCTCATTGACGCGTGGTATGGTGGGCTTATTCATGAAGGCGTTAAACAATTCAGAGGCACAGATTTTTTGGCAGACCTCGATAACCTCCCTTTCAGAACAGGGAGTTTTCTACAATTACCCAATGAAATGCACACAGACAACTGTGGCCCGATATCTGTGTACTGTGGAAAAATTGAATAAAGTGTTGCTCTTTGACTCTCTGTCCGTTGCGAACTCACATTGAAAGATGCATAACTATAAACACGCAAGTATACTGCGTTTCACTCGATATTGAAACAACTGTTATGATGTATCTCTCATCTGTCTTGAAATTGCTCTCGTGTTTTGTGTCACATGGTAATGAAGGACCGTTTTAAAGAATTGGCTCATCATTAATTGAACGCCTGTGCACATTCAAAAAAGCGCGTCACAGTCTTTCAAGCTGGCTGTAATCTCGTCATTCTGTAATTTATCAGGCTAAAGAATGAACCTAGTTGGATACTGAAGGCCGTACACTGCCAGGTTCCGGCTAGTGATTCTTAGCTTTAACTCTCTATTTACGAATATTAGGCTATGCACACTTGTATGTTCAGAAACACATACAATAGCTTATATACATACAAACACACGCATATCTAACATCAGTACGCACACTATTTACACTAGCTTTGCTCACACACACCACACACACACACACACACACACAAACACACACACACACACACACACATACCCACACACACACACACACACATACATGATCACATACCAACTAATAACACACACACACACGCAACAGACATACTACAACAGCTGCACGACACAGACACAGATACACACACAAACACACGCAGAACACATACACAACCACACACCCGCACACACGCACACACAGCACAGACACACAAGACACACAGAGCAGCACACAGCCCACCGTCCATACACAGACACACTTTTTTTTTCTACAAACACCAATACCACACAAATTATACACAGCATAATACACACGTTATAGCACTACACGCACTATACACGCTATATGACAGAATCGACCAAAACACTTACTACAGCAACCATGGTTCCAGTGGTCGCTCGGCGCGTTTCGCGTCGGACGGGGCATGTGGAGGGCGGGCATTGTTTATGTAATGCTCTGCGCTTCCTGGTGCTCTTGTCTTCGTGGAGCTGTGCCGTGGCCATCTGTTGTACACTCACGTGCGCCTGCCTAATTACACTTATATCCTTTTTTATCAGTAAATATTAATATATTTATAATTTTCACTGATTTCCACAGCCTGTTATTAAGTCAGGCCATTGAATTTTTTTTTTTGTAGCTATTAAAAAAAAAATTGTTAGAATGAATTGATGAAATTTAAAGTTTTATACCATTATATCCATTTGCCTTTTTTAGCACTGCTACAGTCATAATTTTGCACGTTAATGTTTAAGTTTCGTTGTAACTTAAGCTAATGTTGCTCATTCCACTTCTATTGTGGGTATTACAACACAGTTTATAATTTTTATTTCGGGGTCAAAGTAATAGTTCAGTTTGATGTGGAATATAAATATAGACTTATGTCATTTTCAATAACCTTGATTGTCTGTATTTTATGTATAATTTTATTTGGCCGCTGGCATGTCTCATTATACGTCTTTGTCCTGGGCATTTCTTTGTGATGTGTAATGTCAATGATATTTTCGTTCTGTATTGTAGATGTATAATGTTTTCCTTTGTTGTTGTCTTTTATATATGGCCATAAAGTGTATGTTTTAAAAAAAATGCATGGCAATTGATGCTGAATATTTTTTAGTAATTCATTCAGTAAACTGGCGTATTTTTAACTTTTCAGAATGGTCATGTTCTCAAGTGTTGTAAGTTATTTTGGTATTAATATTGTCAGAATGTGTTTTGGTTTCTCTTTGGCATTAAATGTTCGCTTGGCGATACTAGCTCCTCAAATGTATTACTTTAAGATAACCGGAAGCGAAATGCGAGAGAATTGTGGCGGGTTTTCCTTCTGCTGACATGCTTTAATCGGCCGGGGGGGGTGGCACTTAGTATAATTGTGTGATACGTATGTGCCGGCGGTTGAGACCCCGCCATTTTCAGCCCAAATTTCGCGTTCAGAGCATCTCAATTTCAGAAGTCAGCAGAAAATTTTTTGAATTTTTCCAGTTCCAGAGACCTCCCAATTTGCCGTTTCGCTTCTAATTTCTTTCGCTCGTCCGGCGCTTCGGCGCGCAGTGAGGCGCGAGGCATTACCTTTTCACACGGCGCGCCGTGGCGCGCCGGAACTTCGCCGCAATGCAGTTCCGGAGCATAGCATTTTGGGGGGTTTCTGAAGCCTTAGCTCCAGTTCCAGAGACCCCCATTTTTCGCTCAAGCCCGTTCCAGAGCCCCCGATTTTCGATTTCGGTGCGGCGCATAGGTGTCACTTTGTAAGTCGAGTGCCCCAACCCCCCGGGGGCTTTAATTAGCATGTTCTATTCTATAGTTGCTAACAAGCGAAAGTTATTATAGGGTTCTAAATAAAAAATAAAACAAGAAATGAAGAGCTTCGTTGCAAAAAGGAGCTAAATCCATCCCCCCCCTCCCTAAAAAAAATAGAGTTATCAACATCAACACAGTTACCAAATTACAGGAGGAAGTACGACATATTTTTACTTTTAACCAAAGTCACGAGTACAAACTCGGGCAAAGAAATGCATTTTCTTCAAAGTTATACTAATGGAGTTGTCCCATTTTGCAATTAGACTCTTCCTCTTCATAATCTTCTTCGTTTATTTTCTTCTTCTCAGAATTTGTGTTGTTATAATAACCAAAATAACAAAAATATTATTATTATTATTATTATTATTATTATTATTATTATTATTATTATTATTATTATTATTATTATTATTATTATTACTATTATTATTATTATTATTTCATCATCATCATCATCATTATTATTATCTGTAGTAGTAGTTGTTGTTGTTGTTATTGTTGTTGTTGACGTTGTTGTTATTGTTGTTGTTGTTGACGTTGTTGTTATCGTCATCATCTCATACTTACAAATTCTTCTTTCGTTTTAAGGCAAATTTTCTCAAAATAAGAAGGTACAGAGCCCCCGTCTCGAATCTACAACGAGCCTCCAATCTGACAGTGACCCACCGGCCGAGCAGGTATGAAGGGTTGTTTGTTTATATGTTTATTTGTTTATTTGTTTGTTTTTATCGTCAAGGCATCTCGCTTCTTTGTCGGTTGATTTTCTTTTGGCGGTATGTTTTGTCTTGTCTATTTCCAGTACAGTTTCGTTGTATAAATATAATGATTTTGATATTGTTTGATTTGATTTGATTTGATTTATTGTTCCACATCTCAAACATAACATAAATATAATAATACAATCGATAAAACAAACACAAGATATAACGTCGTAATCAAGAGATATAGACAATTTAACAAACATGAAATGTGAGGGACCTATTAAAAAACGAAGCTTGCATTGTATAGGTCCCTTAGTGAAAACATTCGAGTCTTATATACAAAAAGAACGTTAAAAGGAAGAAGGAGGACGTAGGAAAAAGAGAGATAAAAGAAGGAATTAAAGTAAAAAGAAAAACAAATTAAAGTAAGAAGAAAAAGAAAAAAATGAATGAATAAAATAACGAAATTACATTATGTCATACTGAGATCTGCCCTCAGCTCACAAAAGGAAGTAACTCTGATTTTTATCAAATTGGCACGCTCTACATGATTGTGAAGAAATTAAGGTCATACGATCCCTAATTCCCGAGATATGGACATATCAAAAGGAAGCAACTCTACAGATTTGCATAGAAAGAAAAACACATTTTCTTCATTTACTAAGAAACTCATTTCACAGAGTTATCTCCTTTTGTGAGCCGACGGCAGAGATAGCCACCTGTATACACATACTGAGATTCCTTTACTTTACTTGTCACCTTGTCACCTTGAGATTCCTTGGCACCATGTTAAACAGAACATTTCAAACCAGGGGCGTCGATCCATGTTTCGGATTGGGGGGGGGGGAAGTGAAAAAAAATGGTCAAAAAATTGTCCCTGCGCTTCGCGCGCCACTTGTAATACAGAATTTTGCGCGCAAAAAAATGTACAATTTTGTATGTTTAATAGTAAGTATTTTTATGCCATGTTTGGTTTTATAGTGATTTTCAATGTTTTTTAAAACATATAGG
>JZLH01S0184296.1:18080-35547 GCA_001188425.1 Eucidaris tribuloides | reverse complement strand
AAAAGGAGAGATAATTCATATTATGCGTATGTTTGTCCAGTCAGAGCCCTGGTGATTTCTGTTTTCGTCTCAGTTTACCTTTACTTCCAAAACATTGTACGTAAGAAAGATCATTAAGCGGTCGTTAGCGCGTTTTCGCCCCAATGCAGGACGATCCGTGGTAACATGACAGACATTGGAAATGAAGCAGAAATCTTTAAGTGGGTGTAGAGCGTTTCCGATGTTTTTGCAAGAGTCAATGTAGATTGGTCCACAAATTGATTTGAGTAGTATTGAATTAGGGGTAGCTGAGAAAACGTCCAGCAATGTAGCGCAGCATCGTAATACGGCCGGAGAATACGCGCGGGAGACCAAGAGTCGTCGGTACGTCGGTCCCAGTTAGGAAATCAATTTGAGGGCCGGTAAACAGGCGTGACACAATTAGCGGGAATGACAGAGCTTGTGCGTAGTGCGTTCTGGCCAACCAAAGGGTTCAATGAATCATAACTATGCTTGTTGGACTGCATGTTGAATAAGTCTATAAGTGATAATTATAACGCGTGAACATGTTGAGAATTACGACAGTTTACATATGTCTATCAATCTAAACTGAATCATGGGACATTAATTTGTCAAAAAGTGGTTTAACTTGTGAGACAATTGTATTCATTGAATGTATAAAACTATAATTTGTCAGCTCTTTAAATTAAACATAACCTAGGTAAGAACCTTTCGTACCATGGAATAGTTAAAACCGAAATTTTTTGTACCATGTGGTCATCTAGACGGAAACCAATAGGCGCTACCCCTTCCCGACTAATCGGTTACAAGGGGTTGCCTGTTGCGTCGGGGGTTCTTGTCGGCTCTCTTTTCACTAATTTTCATTTCGATTTGTCTTTTTCTGTAATTTGTGCGGGGGAGGGGGCAACCTGACCTTGCATCTTCGTTGGATCCACTACCATCAAAATGGCTATCACATTGTTTTTGTCGATCTACAGCAACGTAAACAACGCTCACGTCCAAACGTTTCTGTAGGCGGCGAATAGCGTTTTTTAATACGCAACGGGGTGTTTCACGAAAAAAAGGTACCGATTATCTTAAAGCGTTGAATATGGTAAGGATATTATTGCTAATCCCCCACCCCACACACCTTTGTTATAGAAATTGGGGGAAATAGTACACAAACAAGATAGCCAAAGAGATAAATACAGGGATGTATTCAGAATTTGTTCTGGATGATCATGAAATTATAATTTTGTAACCTTTCACGCATGAAATAATTGCAAGAATGTGATTAGAATGATAGCTTGATGATAATGTTTTTTTTTTTCATTCATTTCATTGTGAAAAGATTCTCGAAAAAAATTGTTGAAAATGATGGATGTGTAGAATTTTTTTTTTGGGGGGGGGTCGAACCACCCTCAGGCGTCCTTTTCTCGCATACACTCATGAATGCAATACAAAACTACGATATCGCGTGCATTATTTTGTATCTGCAGCTACTGAATATATATAACATGTGCCATTTTTATTTTAAAGACCGGCAAGAGAATAATTTTGACAAGGAACTTACACAATTTCTTACAATTCCAGTAAAATAATTTCTCAATTGAAAGTGACCTTTAAAGGGAACTTAAGGTATTAGCCAAAATACAATTTAAATCATACATATTCCGCGTTTCAAATACTAGCATATTTGGGGTAGGAATCATCATGTCTTGTCAAAATAAAATGGGATAACATTGACACCTGCCTAGTTTTACTGGGAATGCAGGGACCTTTTTCCACGGACGATCGAGGAGTGTTGGCTTTCTATTTAGATGCACGTGGATGCTTTCAGGAGTAAAGATTACTATCCGCGCACCATTAGACTACCACGCTCTGCAGCATAATTGAGGAGTTGAGAGTATCGCTGGTGTGGCCTCGTCCGCAGATGTTTAACTGCCTACTACAGTGAGAGAAGAAAGGAGTGGGTGGAGGAGGGAGGAGTGAAGAACAGCTCCATATTCTTCATAAACGTTGGAGATCAATATCCGGAAAGATTTTATTGGAATCAGATAATGGTCTTTCGAGAACCATGTGATGTCGAATTATCGCTTGCTTGTTTGTGTTGGAGAGCGATGTTGATCTGGGCGAGGAGTAATCAGAGGAGTGTTACAATCTCAATCACAAGTTTGAATAGCGAGTGTAGCTTATATTGGAGATGAATAAAGAAAAAGAAGAGCACAGAAAAAGAATTTAGAGGACAGGGAAAAATAACGAGAGAAAACCAAGACACATGGGAAATAATGAAAAATGGAGAGAAAGTAGGGCAGGTTATAAATAAAACAACAGTAAAGGAAAACTGTATAAGACGAAATTCAATTTTGAAATTAAATCACTGCAGCAATTTTAGAAGTAAAAAGCATATCAAGGCAGCAGAATTATTAGTGAAAGTAATCAGAATTAAATCGTAGGAAGCAGCGGTAACTAAAAGTTATCACAAGTAACATAAGTTTAAAGTCAAAGCATACTCTTTTACACCCTAAAATTTAATCAATGTGTAAATTCACTGGTATTAGAAGAAAATACATCTAAGAAAGCATTCAAGCAAAGTACTACTCATGCTCATTAATTATGGAATATTAAAAGACATTTTAGAAGTTGCCATTTCCGTGACGGTAACATCAGTGGATTCATATTTGCCTGCACCCCCAAGGTGAAATAGTTATAAATCAGTATTTCAGTAATGGCAGAACATTTTGTAGCGTCCGACTTATGACGCCTAAAACGCTGTGTTTATAAATGGCGGTTATTGTTGTTGTTGAGTCACGTGGTTACGCGCGTTATTAAGAGCTTAGGACAGACATTCTGAATGTTAATTAAATGATAAATGATATTAAGTGACAAATTTATCAGTTTTGGGTTGTTGTTTTTAAATTACTTAATTAGTACTCTATTTTCATGATTTTCTGGATTTTTCAAAAAAAATATATATGTAATTGTTATTAGCCGCCTCAAACATTATTTTAATTTTTAATTTAGTCATCTCAAGGAAATTCCAAAAATTGCTTCACATAGTGCGTTTTTGTGAAATAAACAGCTTGTCTTGAAAATTTGGACGATATAGGAAAAGTAACTTAAAGTATCAACAAAATATTCCATAATTATAGCATGAGTGTAGAGAAAAATACAATGCTAAGAACATCAGGAAAGTATAAGGCTAGAAACTCAGGTTAGTGATATTAATATATTCATCTTTGAGATCCCGCTTGATTTTGAGTTACTGTTTTCATGGAGAACAAAAATCAACTATAGCGATCAGTCTCCTTTTTAGACCCCATACAAGTGCATGATGTGTTTATCATGTATGTGAAATTTATTTACAATTTAGCAAATGATTGCTTTATTGTCTCCGTAAGATTCAACGTTTTTAGCACAGATCACACACTGAGCTACAGTTGTTTGTGGGCATTTTCAAATTCTACGTAATTACTCATCTTTAAATTTCAGCAGACATGTCCTAAATAGTCTAAGGTTCATGAGTGAAGTCTTATGCTGTGCTGAGGGTGGGGGTGCAAATGGCATTCCTTGACATTCAATAATTGGTTAGTACTAGTAGTAAGTAGTAACTAATACTACTACTCAGAAGTAGTAGTAGTAGTAGTAGTAGTAGTAGTAGGCAGGCAGTAGTAAGTAGTAGTAGTAGTAGTAGTAGTAGTATGTAGTAGTAGTAGTAATTAGTAATAGTAGTAGCAGTAGTAGCAGTAGTAGTAGTAGTAGTGTAAGTAGTAGTAGTAGTAGTAGTAGTAGTATTTTAGTAGAAGAAGTAGTAGTAATCAGTAAGAAGTGCTAGTAGTATACCTGTAGTCAGAATTAGTAGAAAGTAGTATAGGGCAGGGCAGCAGCGGAAGTTTTAAACCAGCGTATTTACACCGATGTTAATTTAGTCCGCACTTGCCTTTAAGTATGTCCTATCATTATTCAATTATGTGTGATGTCTCAACGATCATATCTTGTCAGTGGAAACATATTTTCCAAAGTTTTTGGATCTTAGAGTTGTACATTTTCCCCATTTTCCCACTTCTAGTAGGCTAAGATAAACCAAGGTTTGACTTTTTTTAAATTGAACTTCCACAATGTGAGATTGGATATTCACACCTTTCAGAAAGGAGACACAAACAGAGTGAAATGCACTGAACACTGAAAATAAAATGCATAACTTAATTGAAATCTGGATATGATAGATAGAAATATGTGAAGTGTGTTTACGCTGAATTCAGCACAACACAATTTGAAAGAATACTTTCAAAATCAATATAGCAACCTGAACAGAGATAATATTTAACTCATGTATCGCATTATTGTCCAACGTAGTTCTAGAAAATAATTTTCGGGATAAGTCTGCATATCTTCCACACACTAATGCCACTAGGACCGACCAGGCGCTGTACTATGTGACAATAGAGATTATCTGATGTAATAATTACATGTAAATGTAAATGTTTTGCATAGTAATTACCTAAAGCAACAGCGTGCAGGTACGGTGGCAGATTCATTGTATTCAATCAAATTAATACGACAGAAAACATCGCATATTATATGACTCCATTGAAAAAACGTCATTGAAAATATTTATTTTTTGCACCAATGATATGTGAGATTTTATATGCAAAGGTAAAGTATCTTGCGTAAAATGGGAAAGGAAATTCCGTACTCATACATATGCATACCACTTTCTTTCAGGCAAAACTGTGTGTAAGACGATGTTGAAAATTAAAGCAAGTACTATGAAATGACTTTCCGCAATGTAAGAGAATAACATGAGGCGAAGTGGAATGAACTCCGTGATCCCCAAACGCAATAGAAAGTCTTGGATTATTTGTGCAGCTATAATGCACACAGTCATAAACCTTATCAATGGAATGATCACATCATATAAATAGTAAGTGAAGTCAGAAAGTTAGAAAATGCATGTGATCATTATCGGTACAACAGAGGAAATACAGCTTTATATTGATCATCGAGTTCATTAGAGCATCTAACAAACAATGCCCTCATATAAGTTAATCATTAAACCAACTAGTCGGAACATTCTAGGTTTGGAGAAAGCGATCGTTCTGTAAGATCAAATTAGTGGCGTTGCTATATGTTACAGCGGTTAAATCAGATCTCCGCGCGAGCGGTTTAATTAATGGCGGTCTTCTGATTATTGAAATTGATCGTTATTTATTGAGAAGGTGAATACAGCAAGCATAATAAACGAATTCCTCGAGTATCATGGGCTCCTCGATCTTTCCAATTTATTGGTAGATTGACATTGTTTGGCATGATAGATGTACACATATATGAACAAAGACTGGCGATATTGAGATTTAATTGGATGAAGCAAAGGATATGTGCGCTTGGTCGGTTTATAACCTCATCCATAGCCGATGATATTTGTCGGAAGCGCTCCAGGCCACTGGGGAATATTTTCCTGGCTATGTTCACGTCACATACATGATAAGCTCTATTTTGACACCGAAGTGTTGGACGGCCATTGGTAAGTTTATTATTCCTACTCAAATTGCATTTTTGCCTCCATCCGCTCATGCTACAATTGATACAGTTATAAATAGGCGATGTTGAATATTTTTAGTTAATAAATAGGATCCCTGCTACGGCTAATAGGAATAAGTGGAATAGTTAATCATATGTATTTATACCTCTTAGAAAATCTCTGTGGGCATTCGTTGGAGTTCGTGCGGTATTTATGTCTGAAAACTTGCGAGTACGCATGCAATCGTTTAGAGCGAGAGCGACTTTAATCGATGTTGAATGATGGAACTGAGGTAGAACCCCTGAAGGCAATTTGATTTATCAGACCATAAATGTACTATTGATCATAATTCTGACACAGCATAATTTATTTTATATTAGCCAACAGACAAAGAACTTCGACTACTTGTAACACATTTTAGGACATTACATAAAAAGTGAAAAAAATGGAAAAGTAGCACATTCGCTTTAGAAGTTGGCATTAATTAAGTACGATTTTTGTGCGTTCAACACTACTTTATATCTACCATGTCTACCGCTATGAATATAACAGGGATTACATTTTGTAAAAGATTTAAGGTAGTATTCAAATCTTTAATCTAAACCTACATATTGATTTATTATTTCAAGTGCTATATTTGTATACATATAACTAGTAGCACTTCTTTGATAAATATAGATACGTATTTTTTTCCACAGAAACAACAGCTTCCTTGGGCAAACTATGCAAGCCTTTGATGTGAAAGCAGAGGCGAACTTACGTTTATGATACGATCAACAGCTAGATGCGTCATTATAAAAGTGATAAAGAATAGAATGAGTTATTACACTTTATTTCCGAATTACGAATGTTTTGAAAAATGTACATCCGGACTAGTGATCGTACGTACATATTACAAATAGTTTCAATGACTGCTTCCCTCACTCTTTCGTGCTATGCCCATAAACTTGAGGGTTGTCACAGCAAATACAATTCTGCGATCTATTCTGTGATATCTCTTTTGTCATACTTATCATCTTCAATAATCGCTCCCTTACCCTCCGTCCATAAACCTCTTATTTTTTTTCCTCTCTTTCCCTTCGCTGTGGCACCATTTCAACATCTTTCTCTTATTGTAACCTTCACTGCTCTCTTTGTACTTGTCCAAACGCACCGCAGTCTCCCTCAGTTACTTATCCCAAAACCTATCTCACAAAATTTTGTACGTCTCAACAAACTTCTTCTAGTTTATGTCCTTTCTTGTCACTCTTTAGAACTTCCGCAACATCTTCTTCTCGCCTTCATTGTGATGCTGTTCAAGCGCCGTACAGTCATGGCTGCTTCATACACTATCCTAATATGACCTCCCCCTTCCCTTTCAATAGTGCAAATGTGCCAATATTATGTAACAGTAATGTGGTTGTTACAATTACCCAGCAGTTTTTAATCTTTTAGCCTGTATTTCGCTTACACTTACTTCATCAATTTATTCTAAGTACATTTGTCGTATAAAGTATTCTACCCGATCTAAAATTGAAAATTTGCGTTTACAAAACTTAAGCTAATTTATGTTTTCTTTTCGCAATTTGATTTTGAATGCATCAATACATTAATTTCTGCCAGGTACGGCTTATCTGATACTGCCAGTGAATAAAGTTTCATCAACGATTTTTTTTTAAGCCAATCAATTGGATTTGATCCCAAATAATAATTGCATCCACTTCAGTCTCGTTCCAAAGAGTTACTGAACCCACTAAAGAAATTCATTTTTATATTTAAATAAATGTATCAGAATGAAGATTCGTACGTGCTGGTATATAAAGATGTAACATCTCTCCAAGAAGGCCTGTGACCCTGTGGTACAGGCCGAAAAATTTGTGTAATCTTAAAATTTGTGAATGAAAGCATCGTTTTACATCTTTAAATAAATGAATATACATGACATAATAAGATACAAATATCTAAACAAATCAGGCACTTTTATTTCTGAAATAGTGGTTGTGTTCGTATTAAAGCCAACTTTAGTTTTGGGGATTTTTTGTTATTTGAAAGGCTTTAATGCCCCAAGGTCAGTAACCCTGCAATAATAGATTCTGAATGTTCTTTAAGTTTTTTTTTATTAATTAATGAAAAATCTCGGGGGACGCCCCCAAAATTTTACATTAAGGCATCTAAAGGTGTTAAAAAGGCTTTATAAGGTTACAATGTGGGTTATACCTCATCGGAAAGAGCAAGACGGCAGTTCTTTCAGAATGAGGTATAACTCATAAATAACCTTTTCAAACCCTTTGGATGCTATAATGTAAAATATAGTAAAAATGTCGGGGTCCCCCCGCCGCACATTTTCATTAAATTAATAAAAAAAAAAACCAAAGACAACTGAAAAAAAAATTCCTTCAAACTTAAATCTATGAATTCTAACCGCCCTGTTGGAACTAAAGCCTAAAGCCCAAGATAATTTTGGTGATCAGACAATTTTTCGTCAAACTTTCACATAAGATTATATTTCATTCCAGACATTAGAAAACAATACCGAGGCCTAACCAAACTGGTTTATAATAACAAATTGTTGTGTTTTCATATTATTGGCGAGCTTCCTATGGGAAATGTTTGGGACCGTCACACCCCTCCCCCCCCCCGCCCCCGCCCGCGACATTTTACATTTTTTGAGTAGTTTTTCAAAAAGGCGAAAAAGAGTTCAGAGCGCGCAATTTTCAGGGCAATGATAAATTATATAGGTCAATCTAAAAAAAAAACATATAACAAAGAATTTCATTTTTTTATATTAACAAAACTGTACTTGAATTTAAAGGTATTGGCTAACATTTACACAGTTTACAAAAAATCTGAGCTACATGATTCCCCTATGCTACATTGTCTTGCGTAAGTGTCTAAAAATGACGCCTGAAAAAATTGTATTTCAAATGATATTTAGTGCTTTAAAAGTGAAAATCATACGTTGATCGATTCACCTGCCCAATTTCTCCCATAGATTACTGTGTGTAGCACCCCTACGGCTATTTAAAACTCGCAGCCGCGGGACTTTTAATTGTTTATTCATCGGCGCATTAACTTGCCAAATTGCAGTGTAACTTCTAAACATTTTTTTATTTAGGGTGTTTATTGTCCATATGAACAGCTACTATGCAGTTCAGATATCAAAATTGAATTTTTTTAAATGAAGCTCCACAATGTTCGCCTATCAAATTAAGTATAATATTTTGCGGCTCGCAATTTCCGTGAGAATGAAACGGGTAAAATAGACTGGGAAAAGTATCTAATTTACTCGAGGCCCGACAGAAAACCCGAAACGATGATACCCCATGATTATATAACTGTCATCCTGACAATCGCATTTTGGAAATACTGTTATTGATGTACAACATTTCAGGTATCGATTTAAAGCATAAAAACGGTATTCGTCCTCCAATCAAAAAGATTGCGCCGGAATCTGAATCACGTCATTATTGTCATCATGGTTTGTTTCGTTGATCTTTTTTTTGCTTAGCCGTGAATTGCTGATACCTCACAACAGTCGAATAATACGAATACATGTCATGTAGGCGTTAAGGACTTTTGGGTTGCCGTGCGTTCCACTTTTAATATAGCGGTGAAATGTGAGTAAGCACATGTGCGTTCTATGATACAATCCGATTGCCCTTCTCCCCCGGCAAAGACATTCTCCATGAAACTTTATCCTCTTATATTTCAGAGTATTCATAGGGCATTCCTGCAATCCGATGAAAGCATGTGCCTTGTGTTGTTAATAGCGTTTGAATAATAACACCCATGCTCATAATTAGGGATATTTTTGTGATACTTCAGTCCTTTCCACTATATCGGTCCAAATTTTCAAAAGACAAGTGCGTTATTTCACAAAAAACGCAGTAATGTGAGCATTGTTTTGGATTTCATGAGATGCCTAAAGTAAAAACTAAAGTACCTTGAGCGCAATAACAATAATGTATTTATTTTCTTTAATCCACAAAAATCATGAAAAAGGTATTAAATAAAAGTAATTAAAAAACAACACAGAAAATTGATAAATTTTGATCTAATGTCACTTATCACTTAAAATTAACATCAGAATAGGTGTCTGTTACAAGTTCTACATAACGCACGTAACCACCCACGTGACTCAACAACAACAATACTGCTATTTTTTTTAAATAAAACACGGGTTTTAGTGTCGAGTCAGACCTACAAAATGCCTCAAAATTACCTAAAATACTTAGATTATAATTGTTTCACCTGGGGTGTACGCAAATATTAATTCCCAGACGTCCCGTTCAGCAGGAAAAATGGCAACTTCTAAAATGTCTCCTATAAGTATTGCCATAATTATGAGCATGATGTATGAAAGGACTTCATGTATATTCGGGCATGGCATTTGCATGATTAACGTAATAATATGATTAACAACGTACAACACAACAAACTGAAAGAATAAGATCAATCAAAGAAAGAAAAATAAGAAATTAAAAACAAATACAATAAAAACATACAGCTAAAATTATAATCTCTGCAATAAACAAATAAACAGAACAGGGGCGAGATGGATAAATACTATGAGGCAGCTATGTGTTTGTTTGTAATCTATTAAGTTAATTTGACCCGTACATATGTCTTTTAAAGAAAGAGTAATTATGACCAAAGAATTTATTGCCATATTGCGTTACGTTTGGGTTGTAAAGCCAAAATATTCACATTACTAACTAACATAATCCGATTAAGGAACTGTTTGGAGACATTTTCACCATTAACAGCCTGTAAATTCAATCTAAGACGTTGCGGTGACAGAAACAATTTTTACGTGATGGTGGTGGTGACAATTCCCGAAGTGTGTGATGCATTTCAATATCGCGAGCTATAGTAAACTGTCCGCAGAAGAAAGTACACTATTATCTTTCTAAGGACACTTGCTAGGTGTTTAAAATAATCTGAATAGAAGCAATGCTTGACTTGAGCTGCGAATGCAAATTGAATGCCCCCGCGGGTTCGAAGAGTCCCAGGCTGTGCTGTGACATACTTGAAACCTAACGACGAGTACCGTTTAGGGCCATTTCGGTCTTGATATAGGGGGTCGGCGCGGACACGGCGGCAAAATCCCGAGCCTTATTTTTTTCACACAATTTGTTCAGGCGATTATTTTTTGTTTTAAACGCGGAGAAATTGAAGTAAACAATTCGTTTATTAATTTTTACTCGTAATTTTTGACACATTTCTCTATAATTGTCATATCCTGTCCTCATATTCTATTTGGCAAATGTTTTTCCCTATCCTGTACTATATATATGACCGAAAAAGAATCTATTCGATTGTTCAGCGCAGTTTTGCGCGCGACAACCGCGAACATAATTTGATCGCAGCACTGATGAATAAATTATGCATACGTTAACTGAACCCTGGAAGGGAAAATGTGTCAATTGTGTCTGCCTGCCGCGTTTGTATTCATCAGAAAAGTACATCATTCATCAGAAAAGTCATCACCTGCAATTGAGGTCTGTATTGTTAGATTACCCTCCCATAAATGAGAAAACGGATATATCATTACTCCGAGACTTGGAGGACGGGCAATGCGGAGGAGTTTCTAGCTACCACATATCAAGCTCCTGACATAACCGAATGAAAGAAATTCAAAGATGGTGTTAGGTAGAGAGAAGTTAGACACCCTGATCTTCACGCGTACATGTAGATGCGTGGTGCTGACTGTTTTACCACACGAACATTATAGACGTAATGAAATGGTATACGATGGATGTGTACTGAACTTACGAGGTTCGATGCCCTCGTTCGCTACTATGGATGAGGGGTAACAACGTTATACGCATTCAGCGGGAAAACGGTATAGGAAATGAAGAATTTCAACAATGATGCACTATCGGTCGGAAATTTAATAGTGTTTTTATATCCTAGAGTTTCAGAATCGTTCAGATTATTGTAGATTACGATGTCATTACTGAAGTTAAACTAAAGTGTCAGTTTGTTGAAGCGACTGTGAAGTAATTTTAAACAAAAGTATTGCAAAGAAGCAATAATGTTATTGCCAAAAATGAGTAAGAGAAAATCATTCCATTAACGTCCGTATACCTAAATTGAAATCTCATTTTACCCAAAATTACATGTTCGAGGGGTGTGTTAAATGATACCAATGTTTTTTTCAAATCTTCAGTCCTCAATATCGAAAGGGGGGGTTAACGTACTATGTATAGACCATGGTGTTGGTCTGGTTAACAATTCTCACATTACTATAAGAGTAGCAGAATGAATTAATTGTAGTATTTTATCAGACGCTATCTTTTTGTTTTTACTTAGTACCCCCCCCCCCAGCACCGTTTGGAATCATAGGAAAGAAAATCAGCAAAACTTGGGGAAATATCTTAATATGGTCTACCATGCTCATAATTATGGAATATTTTGTTGATTCTTAAGTTCTTTCTCCTATGTCGTCCAAAATTTTCAAGACATGTGTTAATTTCACAAAAACGCACTATGTGAAGCAATTTTTGGATTTCATGAGATGACTAAAGTAAAAACTTAAATACGTTTGAGCGCAATAACAATTATGTATTTATTTTATTTTTTTAAATCCACAAAAAAATCCTGAGAATGTATTAAATTAAAGTAATTTTTAAAAAATGATAAATTTTGATCTAATATCATTTATCATTAAATTAACCCTTTGGAGACGACTTGATTTCGCTATAACACACATTTTCCTTAAACCCCAACACGAGTTAACTCGTACTTAGTCTCCAACGGGTTAACATCAGAATTGTCTGTTACAAGTCTAATAACGCGCGTAACCACCACGTGACTCAACAACGACAATACCGCCATTTATTAACACAGGTTTTAGCATCGAGTCGGACGCTACAAAATGCTCAGCAGTCCTGAAATACTTAGATTATAATTGTTTCACCTGTGGTGAGCAAATATTAATCCCAGATGTACCGTTCGCGGAAAAATGGCAACTTCTAAAATGTCTCTACGATATCCATAATTATGAGCATGAGTGTATGGTCTGTAGTATGCTTCGCGTTGCGAGAAAAATGGCGTATAAAAGGCCCGGATAAAAGGGGGCACGTCACAAACCTCCAGTGCCCAGCGTGCGTGTAGCAGAGACCCACGAGTCATATCGATCCATCCCCCTTTTTTATCAATTTATGGTTACGCCCTGTTTTGTGTATGAACAAACATGTCACTAACAAAAGTCTTCCTGCTCGCGCTGCCTTTAATGGACCGCGCCGGTTGCATCATAATGTTTTTTCGCCGGGTGTATTTGTAAATCCCTTGTCAATCCATTAGTTCCAAACTTCCATGTCGACTATGTTTAGCTCGATGAATACGGGAACATGTTGGCGGCAATGGACAAATAAGACAGTCCCCTTTACAGCAACGTCATTAATTTCACAGTCTCAGAGGAATAACTGTGACTTTTACGTTTCCTAAAATAAACTTTGTTTTAGGTTTTAATGTTTTCTCAGCTGCGAGTATGTAGATAAATATTATAATGACAGTTTCTACACATGCTCAAAGTTACATTAGCTTACGCACGGCGTGGTGCAGTGTGCGTAAGAGGGTTGTCAGAAGAAATGCATTAAATATTCATTAAAGACACAAGTTAACAATGACCACAGTTAATAAAAAAAAAATCATCTTGCCCGTTTCCTCCCATAAACTACTTGGTGGAGATCTAGGCTATTTTATATTCCACCTCAGTAATAATTCAAGAGTGATGTTTATTCATGCATATCTTGCCAGTGGCAGCATAACTTTCCAAACGTTTGTATTCTAGGATGTTCATTTGTCCATTTAAGCACTATACTATGTAGCTCAGATATCAAAATATGACAATTCCTTTAGATTGAAGCTCCGCAATGTTAACTTGTGTTTATAACAAGGTAATAATCGTGCGATGAGCGGACTTTCTCGTATCCCATAATTATACAGTATGTCTCAAAAAAATTGTGCAAGTGAAAACCGCCCTCTTTGGCAATTAGAAAATACTCTTGTGACATGATGCTTACATCAACGTCAAGAGCATAGTGTTAGCTTTCAAATACCGTCAGTTTTACTCAGTTTGCTTGTCTTAATCTTGAGATATGTTAATTTAAATAAGAAAGGGTAAAATTGCAATTGTGTCACTTTTACTACAGTCCCTTGTAAAAGTGACATAATTGTGATTCCACCCTTTTGTTGTTTACAACATATCTCGAGATTAAAACAAGTAAACTGAACAGAGCAAATGGCATTTGATAGCTAAGACTTTGCCCTTGACGTTTTTTGAGACATGTTAAAGCACGTCTAAAAAATTGTTCAAGTGAAAAGCGCCCTCTTTGACAGTTAGAAAATACTGCTGTGACACATGTTTACATCAACATCAAGGGCAACGTCTTAGCTTTATAATGCTGTTTGTTTTGTTCAATTTACTTGTTTTGATCTCGAGATATCTTGTAAAAAACAAAACGGTGGAATCACAATTGTGCCACGTTTATACGGCAAGAGGGCCTGATGCTATTATTGACTAGTAAAAATGGCACATTCGTGATTTTACCTTTTCGTGTTTAACTGAACATATCTCAGGATTAAATCAAGCAAACTGAACAGAACAAACGGCATTTGAAAGCTAAGATTATGCCCTTGATGGTGATGTAAGCATGACGTCACAAAAATGTTTTTCTCATTACCAAAGAGGGCGCTTTTGACTGGCGCAATTATTTTTGAGACACACTGTACAGTTCTATTGCTGTAGCAGCGTTATCATATAAGGCTGATAAGGCTGATTATTCCTCATTGTAGACTGATACAGAAACCAAAACTTCCAGAGGTAAAACCATTGGGTTAATCCCAATGAGATTTCATAAATAGAATTAATACTAAATAAGTTGTGTGTACTCATTATCACGAGATGACATCTGTTTGTTTCCTGTTTCTGCTGAGGTGTGCAACGGTGATCAGTTTGGTACATGCAACATCTTCTGAAAATACAGTGTCATACAAATGGCATGGATGATGGGGGCACTTAGTTTAATTGTGTGATACCTATGTGCCGCGGTTGGGACCCCCATTTTCAGCCAAAATTTCAGTTCCACAGCATCACAATTTCAGAAGGCACAGAAAATTTTTGATTTTTTTTTTTCAGTTCCAGAGACCCTCAAATTTGCCGTTTCGCTTCTGATTTTTTGCTCGGCCGCGACGCTTCGCGCCGTTGGCGCGCAGTTCCGGAGCATAGCATTTTGAGGTTTTCTGAAGCCTTACCTCCAGTTCCGGAGACCCCCATTTTTCGCTCAAGCCAGTTCCACAGCCCCCGATTTTCGACTTCGGTGCGGCACATAGGTATTACATTGTAAGTCGAGTGCCCCCCCCCCCCCCCCGAGGATGACATCTTCATACGTGCATGTAACTGCCTTTTTGGTTTCTCTCCTGGAATCACCGGATGAGAATGCCTCGTTAGTTTGAAGATTTACCTAATTATTCTTCTTCCGAACATATTGCAGGTCTGCCGCTAACTAAACATGCCCACTGGCAAACGTCAATCCAGCAAAAAATCGCGTGAGACTGTCTTGCACAGAATGAGTTTACTTGAGTAGTCGAATGACAAACTCTGCAATTGAGGAAACCATTGAATTTACCCGAGGTTGTGGTTTGCCGATAATTTGATCTGCGTAAATATCTGTATCGTTATTTAACAATTAGACATGTACCTTGCATTGTACTTTATGGTATTTTACCCAAAGATAGTAACACTCAACGCAGAAATCCTTGGGTGAGAATGATTCCTTTTTAATTTCGTGCAGTTGCACTCTATACAGTATCTGGATTTTCAGTCGACTGCTGCAGATCGGGCGGATGAGGGACATGTTTTGCTTTTAAAGTTATCTTATTGGCATCATTTATATGCCCTTTCAAAGATGTTATTGCTTTGTCAGATCTAATACCATTTCCTTTCCCGCCTTCAGGCATTTACCCTCGAACGAACGTAATGCAGACGGTGCGGTGTTACGCGCCAAGGCGTGCTGCGTAGCCATCGTCTGCGAGAAAATAACGTCATTTTAAACAGAGCGCCAATCCTGGGAGCGTTCTTCATGTTCTCTCTGAGGAACTCGAGTCAGTTCTCATAAAAGATAAATAGTCTGTAATTCTCGTAATCAGCTTAACCCGGGGATTGCGAGACTCTCTTACGTCCACTGGGAGGAGCGATTCGCCCGCCAGCACTCAACGCGACCAGGTATTATGGCGAGGTAAAATGCATTCCACCAAAGAAAGACACTGACGCAATTTACCCGCCAATATCACTTTTATCTCCGCGATGCCTATTGTCTTGGGATGGTTTAGCCTAGAACAAAGTACCGATAAAAAAAGGCTTAAAACATCTTTTCTTCCTTCTCTCAGTGATCCATTTCAGCAGCCAGCGACTGGACGGAAGACAAACTGTCGTTGTTTCTCTCCCAGTGGGACCAACTAATTTCGACACGAATGCAGATAATCTTTTTTTCCCCCACTGTCGGGTACATGTAGCAACCTTGGTATATCATTGCGGTAACGCCGTTGGAATTAATGACGATTGCGTTACAAAATCAATCTATTAAACCATTAAATTCACTGTCTGTAATACTATCTTGTTTCCTCGCCATTTTATTCGATGCCTTCAAGTGTGTACCATTTTCCGTATATTCTGGGGTAGCATGGATGCGTAAATTTAAATTTGCGCCGGTACATTCTTGAGACATGCGTCTAATTACATTTCATCTGCCTGCTTTACAAATGATATTTAACACTATACTTTTAAATATCATTTGTAAAGTAGGCAAATGGATATAATTAGACGCATGTCTCAAAATGTGCCGACGCAAATGTATTCAAATTTTATGCAAACGTTGGAATATTTTTTTCAATGATAGCTTGCTTATGAACAGTGTCAACACAATTTGGAATAATTGCAATCTTTTGCACCATGTGATGATTGCATTACATATCAATGATGTATGGAAACTTATGTCAAACCTGTGATATTACCATTTTTATGGTGAAATATACGTAAAGTGTGTAACTTGAAGAAAAATACGTGTTGGCCCATTAAATGAGAATATCGATCATACTTTTTATTATTGAGCATACACTAAAAAAAAACTGTTGTTTGAAACAAAAATATTCAAAAAATAAAACTTGATTCAAACAAAGAGAAAACGGCTAAGGCGACTGAAAATAATTTTTAAAAGGGGTTTGTATGCCTACATGATGCAGTATTTTGTACAAAATGTTACGGAATAATTTTATTCCCTAAGAAAATGGCTAAACTAGAAAATTGATAATATCTGCATTATCCTGCATACCATTTAAAAATGTTTTAGCAACGTGCTGAAGCCAGAAACTTAAGACTTTTGGAATTATAGTAACAATTAGATTTTACTTTGAGTTATTGTGTAGCCTACAACAAAATTACTACTCTATCCTCGTATCTTTCCGCTACATAGGTATTCATGAATAAAAATGTAAGCGATAAACTAGCAAACAATGGTATATTGTCTACCAAAATATCGTCGGTATAGAACCAGAAGGGCGTTAAACGCAATACACAATGACAACCAGAAGGTCGTTAACGCCAATGGATGTTTACAGTGATAGCGCCCTTCTGGTTCTCAACAGTTTCTGCGTTAACGCCCTTCTGATTCTATACCGACGATATGTCAATTGTGTTCCAACCCACACAATAACAACTAACTATGATGAAAATTCATTTCACATTATTTTTTTTGTAAGACTGGCTTTATATTCCCATCTAAAGGTAATAGGTGGCAATACCATGTCGAAAGAATTTGGAAAATCTGGAGAAATTTTTCTCCAACTCCCTTTTGTGCATTATAGCATGTTTGACATAAAATTCTTTAATAATTGTGGCCACAATCAACATCATTAACAGTTACAAAAGTTCCAACAAATTATTATGCGCATTTACCTTGCAATGGATTTCTGCAGTACAACATG
>JZLH01S0184292.1:0-10063 GCA_001188425.1 Eucidaris tribuloides | reverse complement strand
AATAGCAACCCTGGTTATGGGCGTACATGTACCTGTCACTGTCTTGTGTGTGTGTGTTTTTTTAATACCTCCCACTACATCTAATTTTCACAAGGAGTGCCACATAAACTTGTAGCAAGACTGTATAATTCCAACAGCTGTAGCTGTTCAGTAATGTGCACAAGAGTTGTAGAGAGCCTTTCAAACTAAGCTAGCACTTTGCAAAAAGTTCCATCGTGTGGAGTAGCTAATCGCTACTGACATGCTCTGACAAAAATAGTAAATTCTGTAAAAGTTTATAAAACAGTTTTGGGGGTTACAAGTGAACAATTATGTTTCCCGTCTCACCCTCTTTTACCAACAATCCTATTAATTCCATTACATGTCTGTATGTGACTTTATATTTTTCCCCCATTGTATAGAAGGATACAATGGGTTCTCGTTTCAAAGAACATAACAAATTCTTGACAGACAAGCTTGTCCAGTCCTAAACTTGAAATCTTGTTTGTATTTTATGTTGTTTTCAATTTTGATACAACAAAATTCTGATATGTAGTCATAGTCCCAATGAGAGTGTACTGTATAAACTATGATAATAAAAGCAAGTCTAATTTGAACAAAAATTTGATTGGCTACCTTTTGTCAGAACATGGCCAGGGCCTCACTACAGCGTGGGACAAATCAACTATTTTACGTTTTTTTTTTAAATTTCACCTCCTCCCCCCCCCCCCATTGTTCTGGTACAGTTCGGCCTCGAATATACGGAGATCTCTAGTATTCAAACAATGGACTTATCAGTCATTGCCTGTAATTGATACACCTTTATCAGAAGTGTACACAGGACCAGCTAGCTATCAGGGAACAATAACTAAAGTATCACTTGTGGGAGGTCTGTTGCAATTTGTGCATGGTCTTTGGGTTGTTTATTTTGTATGGCATGTATACCTCTCCCCTATAGTGTGTTTGTACTTTATCTCTCTTAACTGGCCATATCACTTATCCGGATGGTTGCTGGTCCCAACGTGGCCGGTTAATCAAGTTCGAACTGTATTAGACCAGGTAGAAATGCTTTTTTGGCAGGCAAAAATGTTTGCTGTTGTTGTTGGCCCCCAGCCCCATGCTTGTTTTATGCTATTTGGCTGGGGAAATTTTTTCTCAACGGATTTTGCCCCGCCCCCAGTATTTTACCGTGGTACTGTACCTGTCCGTGCCCCCTCCCACCCCCACCTCCATTCAAAGTGGTCTGTTGATACCCCTAAGAACAGCCTGGACAACAACATGTATGGTCTTGTGTTTGTTTTTCAGATTATGAAGAGTGAAATCATGAGAATTCAACATGAACTACAGGCCCAAAAGGAGAAGATCAAGGAGAATGAGGAGAAAATCAAAGTGAACAAAACATTGCCATACCTCGTCTCCAATGTCATTGAGGTACGAAGTTTACTCAGTTATTTGAAGGTGTCAAGTAACAGTGTTATAAGTTGATTTATCCCCTTGTCCGACGGAAGTCGGATGGGGATATAGAAACGCCGTCGTCCGTCCCTCCGACCGTCCGTAACATTGGTTTGCGTGTGATAACTTTTGTAATGATTGACAGATTTTCATGAGATTTGGTGTGAAGGTACATGATATCAAATACAGCCAAACTTAGAATTTCAGAGTGTGCAGCTCAAAGGTCAAATGCCATAGCCCCAAAAGCTATGTAACTGGTTTTCATTCCATAACTTAAGTAATTTTTAACAGATTTTCAGGAGATTTGGTATGAAGGTACATTATATCAGAATATAGCCCTTGTTCGATTTTGGATTATGTAGCTCAAAGGTCAAAGGTCATACATCAGTAATTGCGATAATTGCTATTTAATTGCTATTTAATTGTGAATATCCGAAAATATGGTTTCCTTTTTCATAACTTTAGTAAATGTAACACAGATTTTCATGACATTGGGTATGAAGGTACATAGTATTAAAATAGAGTCTGAGTATGATTTTGGATCATGTAGGCCAAGAGGCAAGTTCACATTTCATTCAATATGTGTATATACATGTAGGCTATTTGTACCCGGCGAGGGGATGCTATGCTTTGCATTGTCCTTTTTGCAAATCTGAGCTACAATGTACGTACATAATTCTCTATATAATGGTCTCTGTGGTAAGGTTTGGAAATAAAGACCTGAAAAATTAGTAGTTCAAAATGCGCATCAAGTGTTTAAAAAAATGAAAAATCAATGAGCAACCAGACTGTTACATAGAGTTCTGTCCCCCGGATTTTCATTTGTATATCAATATTTATCCGTACATATTTAGTAGTGACGGCATAATTTTACTTTAGTAGAATCCGCATTTATGCATCAATGTCAAATTACTGATGATTGGCTGACCGCTATGGATCACCAACAGTATACTGGTGTGGTATTCCTTGATTTATGTAAAGCATTCAACACCATTGATCCATACATTTTACTAAAGAAATTAACAAGAATCGTGATATTGATGAATGTCTGCTATGGTTATTTGTACACTCTTTAATTCTTCAACTGAACTCGAAATCTAAATGAAAACTTATTCAAAATCATCAAAAATACTACATTTCCTTATTTCTTGGCAGATTTTGATTGTTTATTCTATCTGATAGGGCTTGTGAGGGGCTTCCACACTTCAGCACAGAATTTGGAAGTTTATTTATTATGCTAATTTATGCAAATTTATTGAACACAGCTAAAAATTGCTACTAAATTTCTTGGTAGGTTTTGATGATTTTTCTTTTTCTGATCTGATATTGTTTGGGGGCTTTCAAAGTTTCACGCATGATTTTAAAATTCATCAATTGTGCTGATTCATGCAATTTTTTCAAAATCAGTGAAAAATACCAAAAAGCATTAAAAACTGAAAAGACATTATTTTGAAATGCATTCTGTCTCAGATCGCGAGATGCAGGGTAGACGTATGAACAGGGTAGGAATTTATCTTAAATTTCTATGTGTGATTTTTATTGGAGCCTTGGGGGTATTTTTTAATTTTGGGGAGCTATTTTTCTACCTCTGGGGCTTTTTCCTTGTACATCAGAATTTGAAGAATGCAGTGAAAGATTGCCATTGTTTTAGACAGTGCTTCATCCATAAAAACAACCATGTAATTAACTTTTGTTTCAATGCCATAATAAAAAAACAAATGTAATTTTTTTGTGGCAAATCTGTGGGCGATTCTGAAGGAAATGGTCGCCTCAAAGAATTGGGTTTGGGAGATTTTAGGGGGCAATTTTGGCTTTGCCAAGGGTTAAATCGCACGTCGCCCTGGGTTATTTCCTACACTGCATATGAATGGCATAACTTTCTTGTTTTTTGATTTGCTTCAGCTTCTTGATGTCCAGCCTGATGAGGATGAGGAGACGGAGGGAGCCAACGTGGACTTGGACTCACAACGGAAAGGCAAATGTGCTGTCATCAAGACATCAACCAGACAGGTAGTCACCTCCTTCTACTTGTTCTCCTTCTTCTTCTTCTTCTTCTTCTTCTTCTTCTTCTTCTTCTTCTTCTTCTTCTTCTTCTTTTCCTTCTTCTTAATTACCATATTAGATTGTCAAAATGAGTAAATTGTGTGTTAAGTGTACTTACTTTTCCTTACTGTTACTATTACTATTGCGTGTATTACTTTATAACTTGCTTGTTGAGTGAATCTTTTTTCACCATTTTGCTTGCCTCCCCAGACGTACTTCCTGCCCGTCATCGGCCTGGTGGACCCAGAGAAGCTTCATCCAGGAGACTTAGTTGGTGTCAACAAAGACTCCTACCTGATCCTGGAAACACTACCACAAGAGTAAGGCTACAGGGGTCTATTTGGCCTATGGGGGGGGGGGGGACTCACACAAAGAATATGGACACAGGGGTCTGTTGGGTGTCTATTGGGGAGGGGTAAGGGGTGACCTGGTTTACCCTTAGAAGCTTCATCCAGGAGACTTAGTGGGTGTCAACAAGGACTCCTATCTGATCCTGCAAACACTACCACAAGAGTAAGACTACGAGGGTCTATTAGGCCTATAATGGGGACGGGGAGGGGGAGGGAGATTCACACAAAGAAGAAGGACACGGGGGTCTGTTTGGCCTGTATTAGGGAGGGGGTAGGGGGTTTTGTGGTAGGCCCAGGGAAGCTTCATCCAACAAGAACAAAGACTCCTGCATGATCCTGAAAATACTACCGCAAGAGTAAGGCTACAGGGGTCTACATGTATTGGGCCTGAGGAGGGGGGACTTGCACAAAAAGTAAGGACGCAGGGGTCTATTAGGCCAGTATTGGGGAGAGGGAGGGGGACTCCCACAAGAATAAGGCTACATGGATCTATTGTGCCTATGTTGGGGAGGGAGGGCCGGGGGGGGGGGGGTTGACTCCCACAAAGAGTGAAGCTACAGGGGTCTGTTGGGCCTGTATGGGGGAGGAGGACACCAACAAGAGTAAGGCTAGAGGGTTCTATTAGGTCTGCATTGGAGAGTCACTCCCACAAGAGGAAATCCATTATTGGCTGTTAGGCCTATATACAGAAAGTATTATATATACATGTATGATGTTGTGCCTCATTAGTCTGACTTTTATAACAGACTTCTAATGTAAACAAACAAATGTATGGTTGTCCAAATCTTCTTGAATATTTCATGTTTTCTCAAAATTGTCAAGTTACTGATTTAGTATCATTTTCAAACATATAGAAGATGCATATTACGTATGTTTCCCATTTCCCTATTTAAAGAATTGTGATATATACTGTAAAGCTACTGTCACACTGCACCGTCTAACAATTCCGTCTGAAAAACGAATGCGTGTGTTTATTAAAGGTTTATTGGACTTTTTAATTTTTTTTCAACTGGATGACAAACGTATGTAGACATTGACAGACGGTGCTTTTCCGTTCTGTTCCATTGTATGGTATTCCATTTGCCACCATCTGACACTGTCTGAGTTAAATATTTTAGATGGAGGCAGATGGAATTGTTAGACAGCACAGTGTGACTTAGCCTTAAACCTCAAATTTATAGGAAAATTTCCAATATTGATGTACCAGTTTTATGAGTAATTTACTAAAAGCTCCTCTTTTGTGTAAAAGTGTAATGAATTAATTTACTGTCATAGGTTTTATTTTAATTATTGTAGTGGTAGTATTTGGAGTAAAGGTGCATTAAATAGACCTTAAGGGATAAGAATGTCATAAAATTTGAAAACATAAAATTGGGTTGAGACCAAAGTTTTCCGCGTTGCAGATTTTCCGCGAAAATCAAGGAATTTGAGGTATAACGCGGAAAACAGCATTTTGAACAAGAATGCAAAAAATCATGCCTAAAATATCACCCAAAGTAGAATTAATCAATATTTATTGAATGAAACTAAACTAATTTACCAAAAGATACCTAATAAAGCATTGAAAGCATGCGTAACCTGTAAATATGTCCCCAAACCCGAATTAAAACCCCCATGAGCCTTACAAGCTTGATGTTATTTGTGATTTTTTTTTCCCAACAAAAAGTTCAAGTGGTTAAATTACAAAATTACAGCACGGAAAAAAATGGAATTTGATATTTGTAAAACGGCGAAAAATGGAATTTGGCATTTGTATAACAGGAAACGTTGGTATTTAAAATAGTGCGTTGTATTATGGCCATCTTCTGTTCCTCCTTGGATCTCACTCATTTTCCTAAGATGTGTTGAATTCAGGGCTCGGCTCACGAGGGCTCTTTTGGCTAAATTTGGCTACAATTTACACTGTTTCTATGAGAATTTATCAGGGGCTCTTTTTTCTTATTACGGGGGCAAATCGCCCCAAGCCCCCGTGTATTTTGAGCGCTGCTGGAATTTGAAATATGCATGGAATGTTGTTTGATTGACTGTTCTCCTGTCTCTGTCCAGATTTGACTCGAGAGTGAAGGCTATGGAGGTTGATGAACGTCCCACAGAGCAGAATACATGTGATTAGAACATTTGGTCAAGCTTAGCATAAACAGATTCAAGAGGTTAGTGTCTGGAGAATCGGTAATGTATGCAGATTTTATGCGTACCTTTCTGACAAGGTTTGCTCTTGACAACATAATGTGTGTGGAATTTGAAATATGCATGGAATGTTGTATGATGACACCTCCCACAGAGCAGTACAGCGATATAGGAGGCTCATAATACACAGATACAGGAGGTTAGTGGTTGATTTCAAGTTCGGTGTTGAAATCTGGTTTTGGTGTTGTAAGAATACCAACACCGGCTAGAACACCAAACTTTAAATGAGGCCTGGTGTCGGGGTTGACCTTCAAAATTATGATGTACTTCCTGTAGTCCGTGTTGAAGCTGGTGTTGAATATCGTCTGCTGAACCAAGTACTGCTGTTGGTGTTGATGATTTACGTGTAATTTTCCTATTCAACACCAAACCTTAGGAATTAGGAAATCCGTGACTTCAAGTTCGGTGTTGGCGTTGGTACTGTTATTGGCAGAGCTAACATGCATGTGTGCGTTGGCTATGGAGAAAGCTTCACTGTGCGATGCAAATCACTGAAAGTACTTTTTCCCTTTAAGAATGGATTTAATTAGTCAAATTGATATTTAATTTCCATATGGAAATAGTTAAAAGTAACTTGTCTTTCAGATTCATACAATTTTGAGAGAAGGCAGTATTGATTTGGTGTCATTTTTGTAACATTTATCCATTTTTTTACCTTTGGCGTGACTTTCAGCCAACACCATGAATCACACAGGACGACATTCAGTGTTGTGTACAATCGATAGTGTAATCAGTATTGCAACTTAAACTGAGGTCAGTTTAGCAGACGAATTTGTTTCCTCAACATCAACACCATTCAACTAGGATATACACTCCGACAAAAACATTACAATATTTGCAACACTTCAAAAACTCCATTGGCTCCCAATTGATATAAGAATAATATTTCAAAATCATTTTCCTTACTTTCAAAATCCTTACTGGCAACGCTCCTGGTGACTTGACTGAATTGATAAATGTTGACGTACCTCCAAGCGCTCTAAGATTTCAAAACCAAAACTTACTCCAGGTTCCCGATATACCACCAGCTATTACAGAAGAAGATCCTTCGCTGTCCTTCCCCCTGCATTGTGGAACAGTTTACACATGTATATTCATAAGGAATCTTCAACTGGTCACTTCGCTTCTTTACTTGAAACATACCTTTTCACCATGTAAAATTTTTATTTCTGTGTAACGTTTAATATTGTTTTACATTTGTAAAGTGCATAGGGATTTAATACGATGCGCTTATAAAAGCTCAAACGTATTATTGTTACATGCGCTTGGTAATTAAAGAGTTAATTTCAGTGTCTGTCATTTGTTTTATAGCTGATAGAAGCAGTTGTTCTTCCTATGACGCACAAAGAGAGATTTGAGAATATCGGTATCCAGCCGCCTAAAGGAGTGTTGTTATACGGGCCGCCGGGAACGGGAAAGACACTGCTAGCCAGGGCTTGTGCAGCCCAGACCAAGGTGAGTTGGACTGTAGTAGAAGTAGTAGTAGGTAGTAGTTGTAGTTAGTAGTAGTAGTAGTGATAGTAGTAGTGGAAGTAGTAATGGTAGCAGTAGTACAGTAGTATTGGTAGTAGTAGTGGTAGCGGTAGTAGTAGTGGTAGTAGTAGGTAGTCGAAGTGGTAGCAGTAATACAGTAGTAGTGGTAATTGTAGTAGTAGTAGTAGTAGTGGTAGCAGTAATACAGTAGTAGTGGTAATTGTAGTAGTAGTAGTAGTAGTAATAGAAGTAAGTAGTATTAGTAGTGGACCAAAGTTCATACAAACTGTTCATCGGTAATGGAGCAAAACTAATCCAAATCTCTCAGGTTTTAAACATGTATAAATTAAACATTCCTCTTCCTACAGGCCTGTAATTCAAACATGTCAAAATTGAGGCCTCCATGAATACAAGGCCTGGTGTTAATTGTTTGGGGCTACCTTTCTGTTCATAGTTCAGATTACTGAAACTGGCCGGACTACAGTTGGTCCACATGTTGATTAACTATAAAGCCAAACTGGTCCAGACATTTCAAGGTTTAAACATGTGAAAATTAAACTTTCCTCAGTACATTTCCCTTTTTGGTCCTGCCTTTCTGTTCCTTGTCTACCTTCCTGAAACTGTCTGGACCACAGTTGGTCCAAGTATTCATTGGGATGGAGCCAAGCTGGTCCCGGCCTGTTACGTTTTAAACGTGTGTAAATTTAGTATTCTTCAGTTGTCCTACCTTTCGTTGTTCTTGGTCCACTTTCCTAAAACTTGCAGGACTATGTTTGATACAGATGTTCATTAGTATGTTATATATCTCTCTGTTTTGTCCTGTCTTTCTGTTCCTTGTCTACCTTCCTGAAACTGTCTGGACCACAGTTGGTCCAAATGTTCATCGGAACAGGAGCCAAACTAGTTCCGGCCTTTCAGGGTTTAAACGTAGGGAAATTAAACATTCCTTAATATATCTCCCTGTTACGTTCTTCATTTCTGTTCTTAGTCTACCTTCCTGAAACTGGCCGGACCACAGTTGGTCCAAATGTTCATCGGGGATGGAGCCAAACTGGTCCGGGATGCGTTTGCCCTTGCCAAGGAAAAGCTACCAGCCATTATCTTCATTGATGAACTTGACGCCATCGGTACAAAGCGATTTGACAGCGAGAAGGCTGGTGACAGAGAGGTTCAAAGAACCATGTTAGAACTACTCAATCAACTTGACGGCTTTACATCGACAGAGGAAATAAAGGTAAAATATCATTTATTTATTATTTATTTATTTATTATGCCCCCTCCCCCGGCCCCCATTAAGCCCATTTGATATACCTATGGATTTAGAACAGTCTGTCGAGCATATACGCTGCACAACTACATGTGTTGTCTTTCGGGTCATTTTTCAAAATCTGATGACATAAATGGTCCCCTAGGTTACCATCTACAAATCCACCATTTTGTTGAAATATTTATCTATTTTTTTTTAGCACTGTACCCTGGGTTACAAAATTATGTACGAGGTATGTAATAAGTGCAAAGATAACAAATTTAGCTTCATTTTTACCCCAATTTTAGTAAGTTTAAGTTTTTAGCTCATCCGGCCCGAAGGGCCCGATGAGCTTATGCCATGGCGTGGCGTCCGGCGTCCGTCCGGCGTCCTGCCGTCCGTTCCTTCCGTCCGTTCCGTTCCCACAGTTTGAAAATGTTTCTTCTTCGTCTTTTCTCACCTGATTTTTGTCTGATTGTTTTCATAATGATAGGCTAGTGGGGGATTTAAACTTCACACAGAAGCGTGAATTCATTATAAGTTTTTATATTTATGCTCAATTAATTCCGAAAACCCAAAATATGCTTCTTCTTCCTTCAGTTTCTCACGACGATTTGATTTTGATTGCTTTAATTGTAGGGCTGAGTTAGCAGCATTAAACTTCTACACCAGAAGTTTTGAAACTTAATACTCCAATTACAGAGATGCCAACCGTTACGTTTTTGCCGTATTTTTTACGTTTTTTCACCCAAAATACGGCGTTACTTTTTTTCTTTATAAAATATGTTTTCTTAAAATTTTGATCATGTACAATATGCATTGTGTGATTGCTAGCTCATACGTGTCAACGAACTTTCAGTGATCATCGCGCCTTCGTAAAACATCGTATAGCTTCGATCTCATACATCAAAAAGNGCTTGCTTTCCGATGATGCCCATATTAGGATATTTCCCGTAAACAGTCCGGCTCTCTTCGGATATCCGAAAGAAATGACGTCATTTTTCTTTCACAAGGGCCGGAGCTCGGAGACAAGCGATCGAACTGTGAACGCCGCACACGCTCGCTTGCACAGTTCAACACACAAATCCCGACAATTTTGCCTTCAATTTATCGACGAAAATAGCTCTAAAATGACGGATAGCGATGTTGAAATGAGGTCAGTGTTGGATTCAGATGAAGAATCTGATCTAAACAGGGGTTTGCATAAAGATTTTGATGATTTTAGCGACATCTCTGTAGCAAACTCGTCGGATAGCGATGTCCCCTCAACATCGACTGGTAGACCACAGCGAAGACTTCAACGCGGCCGTCAGCGTGGGGGAAGAGGCAGAGA
>JZLH01S0184279.1:10032-23750 GCA_001188425.1 Eucidaris tribuloides | reverse complement strand
CTGGGTTTCATTCCCCTTTAACTAGTAAACATTTCTTCATTCTCTCTTTTTTTTTTGGGGGGGGGGTACAATGTGCCCCCAAGCACCATGCACCTTCCCCACTTTGTACATTAGAGGCATACGATACGGCCTACTGATTAAAACATTATATGCATTAGGTATGACCTTCTGTGAGATGATTGAGACAGCGAAATACACCGATGATAAACATGACTGGTTGTCGGAATTGAGCTTTTAGATGACTCATGGTTTTAAAATCGGGTCTAGAACTGGTGGGAATTGCTATAATCAAGGAATGAGGTCGCAAGAAGGCAGAACCATCAGTAGTCTGTGTATGAGTAGTTGTGTTTAACCCATTCAAGACTATAGTCCCGAGTATAATTTGGCTGGGCTTCATGAAAGATGTGTGATACAGTAAAATCAAATCATCCTCCAACAAGTCACAGCCAAGCATAATTCTGGACAATTAGACAACTGTTTCATCAATCAAAGTATGGAACTGGCACTCCAGACATCAGAAAACAACTATAAACCTACATGTACTTAAAATTAATTAGAGTGAAAAACCGTGATTTTTTTAATTATCAGAGAGAATTACAGGTCATGAAAAAACAGTTGGGAGCTACCATACTTTTAATTTTTTTCAGCAGTTTCTAAAAATATATAACACTGTGGAAGACCCGTTTAAAAAATTGTCGAACTTTGCTATCTGACATATCTGACTATGTTTGAATGGACAAATAAACACCCTAGAACACAAAAGTTTGGACAGTTATGCTGTCACTAGTACAATATGTGCAGATACAAATTGGCACATTGATTTTATATCGGGCGATAGGAAATTCTGCAACACAGCAGTCTATGGAGAAAAGCTGGAATGGTCTCTCAATGATTTTCACTTTTTTAAAGCACTTAATGATTGTTTTACACTGCAATTTTTTTCAGGGCTTCATTTTTAGACTGTATCAAAGACACTAGTAGCATGGGGAATCATGTAGCTCAGATTTTTTAAACTGGAAACATTGTTATACAGTGCCTTTAAAACCAGAGTATAGTTTTGGTTAATCTGACAAACTTTTCATCAATCTTTCAAAAAATGTATGGTATTGCCACACCAAAACAAAACAAAAGAACATCAAACCTACCAATAATCATTTATGACTAATGACAAACAATAAATTTCTAACTGATCAATGAGAACACCTAACCTATTGGACCATGTACATTGAGACAAAGCATTTGACTGTCTGCATCTGTTTTCACACACTATGTCACTGCAGTAACAAACTTAATGTGACCTCATTCGGGTCACGGTAATCATCTTCAGGTGTCGTGGTGACTAAATGTGGCACCATTTATTGAAGACTTCCCCAATGAAACCAAAACAAATATATCCTTCCAAAATAACTTGGTGTTCTTGTGAGGTGATTTTGGGTGAATGACATTATTTCTTTTTAACCTGTTGCCTCCAAGATTATGATAATCCCATAGAGTTAAAACAGGACACACCCGGTTCCAGCAGCCAGTGGGTTAAATCTCAGAATGATCAACACTTCATTCATTAAAGTGATAGGCTAACATTGTGGAGCTTCAATTTAAAAAATTGTCAAACTTTGATATCTGAGCTACATAGTAGTGTTCAAATGGACAAATAAACACCCTAGAATACAAAAGTTTGGAAAGTTACACTGCCAATGGCAAGTTATACATGAATAAACAATAAAACTCGGGGCGAGTTTTATTAACCTAGGTGTACACACAGTAAGTCTATGGGAGGAAATGGGCAAGTGAATCTGGTCAACTTATGATTTTCAATTTTTTAAAGCACTAAATAATCATTTTGAAATACAATTTTTTCAGGGCTTCATTTTTAGACCTCATCAAAGACACTGGTAGCATGGGGGATCATGCAGCTCAGATTTTTTTAACTGTGGTAAATGTTAGCCAATACCTTTAAAGGTTAGTGACATGATTGGGAACACTTGAAAATGCCTCAAGAACCAAATGAGTTCAAATATATACCAACTATACACCAGCTGGAGTGGATCTAGCAGCTGGAAGGATTTGTCTTTAATTTGTTTACTTAAGGAGAACCAAGCACTAACCTAGTAGTATTTCAATTCTCTCGAGCCCCGATAAAAATACATTCTGCAGAACCCTACACAACGACTCTTGACTACCAAATTTTCACAGTAGAATCCTTGCACAGTTTACTTGATTCTAGAACAGTTTCACCCCAAGTTGAGGACTACCCCAAATCATGCTATTTACCTTTAACCCACTGGAGAAGATTTAATTTCAATAAAACACGCATTTTCCATAGACCCCAGCCCAAGATATCTTGTTCTTATTCTCCCAACAGGTTAAACATGTTGTCTGTTTCTATGTTCCTCAATTTGATATATAGCATCAAATTATTTTTCAAAGACTTGCACAAGTAAATTTAGAACTCAGTACTTCATTTGCTGACAGTGCACCAGCTTGTCAAGATATAATCTCAATAGCGTAGTGACAGTGCACTGGGTTGCCAAGAAGATAATCATATTCATAGCTTTTTGTTCCAACTGGTAAATTCACTGTATTGAGTTCAAATGATATTTCTCTGGAAACGAAGAAATATCAAACCAACAAAATATTACCAACTAAACCAAATAAATACCAATTAAAGCAGATTTGTGTTGGTTATATTTGTATTTTAGAGTAAATCATTTTTTTTTTTTGCAAGGACACACTACAAAACAATCTAATTGCTAGAGTTAGAGTCACTACAAACAAATTTATTATTCCAACTTTTCAATTAAATGTATTGACTTCAAAAAATATTTTCCTTGAAAGGAAGAAATATCACAGCAAATATATGTGTAAAAAATATACATGTATGTTGGTTATACATATATTTGAATTTTAGAGTAAATCATATTTTTTGAAGGATATATTCAACTCCCAAAACAATTTAGTTACTACGGTAACAAACAAATTTGTACAACCTGAATGTTTTTCAGGAAGGTGCAGAGTCACTGTCGGAATTACAACGGTTAAAGCATTTGATACCTCTATAATCCTAATATTGATTGATACATCACTGTGTATGCACACAAACGTGCACACGTATGTGTCATAAACTCGTCCATATGTCTGTCTCGAAGCTATTAGTCCTTAATGTGTCACTTCCCCACCTGATTTCAATTTGTTTTATCAAAATCAATATGTGACCAAGAACTACTGAGAATGAGGCTCATTGAAACTTGACAGTTTCTATATTTAGCACTAGTACATAACTATAGCATTGGTTGAGTTCACACTTAACAAGCTTATCTTATAAACTGCAGTTAACTTGTGGTTAGCTAACTTTAAGAATGAGAAAGTTCCAAGGATGATAAACATGAAGTTAAGTCCAGTGTGAATGCACTTGTGGTTAACTTATTTTAAGTTAACTTCAGGTTGACTTGACACCCTTACCCACATGATGGTTAAAGGTAAATGACATGATTGGGGGTAGTCCTCAACTTGGGGTAAAACTATTCTGGAATCAAGTAAACTATGCAAGGATTCTACTGTGAAAATTTTGTAGTCAAAAGTTGACTCATTTTAAAATAATGTCCATCAGTATGCCTTGTAACAGACAAATTTGTAGTGTAGCCTTCTATGGGGATTAAATTTATCGTGCCCCGATAAAATTAAACTGCTGGCCTGTTTATGCTTGATTCTCCTTAAGTAAATAAACTCAAGACAAATCCTTCCAGCTGGTGTACATTTGGTTTATCTTTCAACCAGTTTGGTTCTAAAGGCATTTTTTTTATTTCTCCCAATCATGTCACTAACCTTAAAGGCAAGGTTCACCCTGACATCAAGTTGGTTTTAATAAAAGCAGAACAATGAGAGAAACATATTAATGAAAGTTTGGCAAAAATCCACCGAAGAATAACAGAGTTATGAAGTTTCAAAGTTTTAAATTTGTGACATCACATGCGAGCAACTGCTCATATGCCATGTGATATAATTTCCATAAAAGTGCGGTTTTCTCAGAAATTTGAAAATGATTTTACCTGTGCATTCACTATATTATCAGAAATATTATTTCATACTTGCAACTATGAAAAAAAAAACCATTCAATTATCATGAACTATTAAAAAATTGAAATTTATGGAATTTATATTACGTGACATATGGGGAGCTGCTCGCATGTGACGTCACAAATTTAAAACTTTGAAACTTCATAACTCTGCTATTCTTTGGTGGATTTTCGCCAAACTTTCCCTAATATGTTTTTCTCATTGTTCTGCTTTTATTAGAACCAACTTGATTTCAGGGTGAACCTTGCCTTTAAGATGTGATTGCTCATAATTTATAAAGGATGCACTTCTGTGGATTGTCAAGTTACCCGAAGTGTGAATGCAATTACCAACAAGCTAATAGTTAAACGTAATCTCTGCCAATTAACACTGACTTACTTGAAGACGCTATACAACACTGTGGAAGACACGTTTAAAAAATTGTTGAACTTTGCTATCTGACATATCTGACAGTGTTTGAATGGACAAATAAACACCTTAGAACACAAAAGTTTGGACAGTTATGCTGTCACTAGTACAATATGTGCACATACAAATTGGCACATTAATTTCTATCAGGCGATAGGAAATTCTGCAACACAGCAGTCAATGGGGGAAAGCTGGAATGGTCTCTTAATGATTTTTCACTTTTTTAAAGCACTTAATGATTGTTTTAAACTGCAATTTTTTCAGGGCTTCAGTTTTAGACTGTACCAAAGACACTGGTAGCATGGGGAATCATGTAGCTCAGATTTTTTTAACTGTGGTAAATGTAAGCCAATACCTTTAACCCTCTTGGATCTATTGCACAAAATTTAAACTGGAAACACTGTTATACAGTGCCTTTAATGCAAAAACAAAAACAAAAAAAATCCAAGAATGGAATTGAGGTTATGGTTATTTCATCATTAATCAGTGCTTGTTGATAGAAATTACTAGTCTTAACATCAATGATAAATTACTTGCAAACAAACTTGTAGTTAAGAGCACACATCTGTTATTATTGATGCTGCAGTTATCCATGATAAAATAAAGTATGATTGAAACTATTCTCCTACAATTTGTAACAACTTTTACTTCAAATCCAACACTGTTATCCATGACAATTAACGGCCTAATTCTTTATACAGTACGTCTCAAATTGTGTACAATGAACAAAATACATGATGATATTTAGTATCTAAGTTATACTGACACAAACTTTAGACATATTTGTTCATTTTTTGGTCAGAGTTTTATGTTTTTTGCTCATTTCATTGGCAAGTAAATTTTATATATTTTGAATTTTTAGCTTGCCCGACACTGAAATTTTACTTGGGCCCCAGGCAAGCGCCAACGTGGCTAGTGCTCGAGCCGGCCTGTGTTAAGTCTTAGTTAATAGGGTATTGTGCTCGAATGCCATTTTACGTAATTTAACAAGTTCATACATCTCAAATATCGATATGAACTTTATCTCCCAATTCTCATAGGAAGATCTTATGTAACCAAAAAGGTGGATATACTAGTCGAACTGAGTCAAACTCATTTGTTTCTAATGCATTGATTAATCTATACCCAGTCTTCCTGAATACCCCTTTATATCAGCATAATCATGCATGTATGTAATGATGTGACACTCCACTTATGATCGCAGTACTGTATATTTATCCTAGCAGAAGCTTTAGATATTGGACATAAGAGATTTTACCAATTTAGGTCACCATATCATATAAATTGGAAGGAAGCAGTGATATTTCAGATGCACGCTTTCAAGGAAAACGGCTGGCCTGAGAATCCCAAATTTCATTACTGCATAGCTCAATTACTATCCCAATTCCCATGGCATTCCCCAGTTGTAAGGGTTTTTTCTTGTAAAGAAGACCTAGAGATAAATTTTTACGAATGAACATTCCTGCTCAACCCTTTTCATTAGATGCATGTTATACTTGGTTCCTGCTACAGAATAAATATTTCCTGTAAAAATGGTAGGGGGGGGGAGAGGGCAAAGCCATTCTCTCTGACTAACTACTTAATATGGGCCTTGTATATTTATATTTTTCATTTTTTTTGGCGCAACATATAAAATAATCAAGTCGACTAGCAATTTGTTGATCGAGTGATTAAGCAGGCGGCAATGATTATGTACAGGGCTCTACCCTATGAAATGTCACAGACTATCCACAGAACGCTTTTGCGATCAACCATATTGATTCAAATGGTTACAGTGTCAACAGAATCCTAGCAGATAAATTCACAATTAAGCTCTAAACCAGAAAGATTGGCCAGATCCCTGGTTGTTCTATCAACTCTTACCTGGACTATAATAGATAATCAGAGGTCTAATTACCATAATTTGAGGGGCACATATTTCTAAATGATATTTATATAATAATCATCAATCCACAAAACAATTAGTAAATGGCAAGGATGGAAGATGAAATACTGATTAGTAAGGAAACAAGTTTGATGAAAATGTACATAACTGAAGTTAATATAAGCGGAGAGGGAAAGGAGAGGAGGAAAAGGAGAAGTAAGGAGAAGAAAAAGTGATGATGGAGATTGTGGAGAGACTAGGTGAGAAGAGGAGGGTGAAAAATGAACAGGGTAAGACAACGGAGGAAAAAAAAAAGAAATGTGGAGAGGATGAGAAATGTGAAGGAAGGTAAAGAGGAAAAAGATGAGGAGGAAGGTAGGGAGAAGAAAAAGAAAAATGGTACATGATAGAACAGACAATGATGAGATAGTGGTGGTGATGATGATGATGATGATGATGATGATGATGATGAAAAGGATGATGATCGATTGATGATGATAAAATGATGATGACCTGATGAAAATGGATGGATGATGATGAGTGATGAAAATGATGATTGATGATAAATGATGAATGATGATGAGGGAGAAGAAGGAGAGAGGAGAGAAGATATAAAAGAAGATAGTAGAAGAAAGGCAGTAAGAATATTCAAATGAAAACATATGAAGGTGGGAACATGAAAGAGGAGGCTAGGGAGGGCAAAAGGGGAAGGACTTACAGAGGAAATGAGGCGAGGAAGAGTTAGAGTATAAGGAGGAGGAAAAGGAGGAGAATGGATAAGGAGAAAGAGTGCAAGACGAGTTGAAAAATGGGACTATAAGAAAGAGAACGATATTCAGAGAAAAAGTAAGAGGAAGCAAAAGATGGTAAGAAATGGCACAAACAGGAGATGGAAAGGGAGGAAAAGAAGAAAGAGAAACAACAGGAGTTGAGGGTAGATAGAGGACAGAAGCTACCGATGAAGAAGGGAGAGAATAGGACATTGGGTGTATAAATGAGATTGAAGAAGGACGTTGGAGTATGACAGAGAGAGAAGAAACTTAAAATAAGGAAGTTAAAGGTTATGGTTTAGTAGATGGAAGAAACGAATTAAAGAGTCCAACTAAATCTCTTATTAATCCATTCTAGGCAATTCACTAATGGAACGCAAAATCTTCCAATCAAAACGGGCTCAGACTGAATAATACAGCAACTGTCAATGATATCTTGACTCAGTTTGCATGGGATCAGTGATAACAGAGAAATAATTGTCACCATACAACACGAATGTATGAGTTATAACTTCATGCTTCTCAAAATGAGCTTGAATTACATATGAAATATGTAATTTTCTTTTCGCGGCATCAATATTAAGTGTAATGACTAATGAAATCAACATCAAAAGCAGAAATAAAAGAACAGACAACCCGAGATGTGATAGACAATTTATACGTTATATCAAAGCACTGTTACAATCATGTGTGTGCCGTCGCAGTGAGTAAGTAGGGGGGCACGAGGGAGGGTCCTCACAATTATGAAAAAAAGAAATCTATTTATGGAATGGTAAAGTGGATTGCAAGAGAAGATGTTCATGCAGACATCCATTTTGACAAATAAGACCCAAATAGTGATAAATAAATCACAATTCAATTGAACGAATGTCAGCATGACCAATGACCGCAATGTTTACGGTTGAGCTACTTTATAACTGGCAAAAAGCCGCACAGCTTGGAATACAAATGATCAGAAGTATATGGGCTAAGTATTTTAAAGTGATAATGGACTACATTGCGGGAAGCTCAATTTAAAAATTGTCCAAATTTTGAATCTTCTGAACTACATAGTAGTGTCCATACACACGGCCTAAATAAAAAAAATGGAAAGTTAGACTGCATGGCAAGTTACTCATAAATAACAATTAAAAACTCGGGCAGAGTTAAATAGCGTAGGTATACACACAGTAAGGTCTATGGGAGAAAATGGGCAGGTGAATCAACTTACGATTTTTCACTTTTGTTAAAGCACTAAATAATCATTGTTGGAATACAATTTTTTTGCAAGGCGTCATTTTTTAGACCTTATCAAAGACAATGGTAGCATGGGGATCATGTACGCAGTCACGATTTTTTTAACTGTGGTAAACATAAGGCCAATTTACCGTTTACCCTACTTGGATCTATTGCATCACAAATTTTCGCAATGATGAACCGACTGGTTTTTATGATTTAAAGATTCATTCATGATTTGCAACCTGCAATGAACTTATTACCGAAATCGTCGTTGTCTTGGCAGAAGGCGCTAGCCATATGTTCCACGGCCAGAAGGAGCCTGACACTTCACTTGTCCTCTATTGAAAAGCATGGCTCTTTTCACATGAAATTCAAAGTAGTGGTGATATTTTTGGATCCTTCTAATGCAATCTGTTAAGTGCAATTTATATCAATACAGCAATATTTCTCCAATTTGAAGAAATTTAGTGTTAAGGACGCCTTCTGCAGGAATCATATGCTAGGGCCGCTTCTGCCGGACGAACTGAGGTAATGAAGGCTAAAATAAGTAATGAATGTAAAGATTCACATAAAATCATTACATCTCACTCTTAACAAAAGCTTCGAGCTAAATACAAGTCAGGTTTCATGAATCACATAATGCTCGATAAAATTCAAAACCAATGCAATCACATATAGTTGATGAGCTCATCACTCGACCTTGAATTTATACAACCAATTAAACTAAGTCTGCCACTCAAGACCTGATCATACATCAAGCATCCTGAAAACTGAATACCTGCTGATCAAAGCTTACCAGGTCAAAAACTCATACGAAGCTGGGCAGTTGGATGATTGCAGGGCAATCTTGTGCTTCTTACGTTGGAACTCTACCAAATTTAAATTAGGTTGGCGTTGAAGACTAATCCAGTTCTTGAAACCATGACTATCCATCAACATAAAAATGCAACTGGAGCAAATGGCCGAGTATTCAACAAATGATTATCGTCATGGTATGTTACAAAACATTCATGTAGGAATCCCAAAATTTTGATAATTGCATTTTATGTCTTCTCTTCTTGCAGCAAACCTGAGTAAAAACCGGATTGGCATGGATTCAAAGCATAATCCTTAAGCTTTAATTCGTTACAAATAGTACAGTACATGTACAAACGTAGGTATAAATAATTAATATTTGTGTGTGGGGGGGGGGTGGTAGGAAGTGGCACAGATGATGATGAGAACATACATGTGTACAAAAATGCATAATAATCATTTTTAGGGAGGTAGGAAAATATCGCAAAGGAAATGTTCAATTGATCATCACTTAGAATTAGCATTTTTTGAGTTTTAAGAATTGTAAAACATTGTGAGAGAATACAATTAAAAGATTTAAATAGTTAACATTATATTTTTTTCGGGGGGGGGGAGTGGAGGTTACAATGTGCCCCCAAGCATGATACACACCTGCCCACACCCTATACTTGTACATTAGAGGCATACGATACGTCGCCAATCTGATTAAACATTGCAATTAGGGTATGACCTTCTGTGAGATGATTGAGACAGCGAAATACACCGATAATAACATGACTGGTTGTCGGAATGAGCTTTTAGATGACTCATGTTTTTAAAATCGGGTCTAGAACTGGTGGGAATTGCTATAATCAAGGATGAGGTTGCAAGAAGGGAGAAGAACCTCAGTAGTCTGTGTTAATGAGTAGTTTTGTGTTTAACCCATTCAAGACTATAGTCCTGAGCATAATTTGCTGGGCTTCATGAAAAGATGTGTGTGATACAGTAAAAGTCAAATCATCCCCAACAAGTCAAAGCCAAGGTACAATTCTGGACAATTAGACACTGTTTCATCAATCAAAGTATGGAACTGGCACTCCAGACATCAGAAAACAACTTAAGTGAAAAATTGTGATTTTTTAATTATCAGAGAGAATTAGAGATCATGAAAAAAACAGTTGGGACTACCCTACTTTTAATTTTTTCAGGATTTTCTACAAATTGACGATTCTTGTAAGCATATACAATTTTCAGGGATTAATAGAAACAAAACAACAAATCAGAAAATTTAATTTTCACACATTTCACAAAATAAATTTCGGTTTGCATGTCTTATAGTTTTGTTAATCTGAGAAACGTTTCATCAATCTTTCAAAAAATGTATGGTATTGCAAGCCAAAACAATAAGAAAGAACTCAAATCTACCAATAATCATCTATGATGAATGACATACGCATAAATTTCTAACTGATCAATGAGAGCACCTAACCTATTGGACCATGTACATTGAGACAAAGCATTTGACTGTCTGCATCTGTTTTCACACATATGTCAGCTGGTGTGAAGAACTAAATGTGACCATCATTCGGGTCACGTAATCATCTTCAGGTGTCGTGATGACTAAATGTGGCACCATTTATTGAAGACTTCTCCCAATGAAACCAAAACAAATAAATCTTCCAAAATAACTTGTGTTCTTGTGAGGTGATTTTGGGTGACCGACATTATTTCTCTTTAACGCGCTTGCCTCCAAGATTATGAAAATCCATACAGTTAAAAACAGGACACATCCGGTTCAGATGCCAGTGGGTTAAATCTCGGAATGAAACACTTCATTCATTAAAGGTTAGTGACATGATTGGGAACACTTGAAATACTCACACCAAATGAGTTGAAATATATACCAACTATACCACCAGCTGGAGTGGATCTACCAGCTGAAGGATTTGTCTTTAATTTGTTTTACTTAAGGGAATCAAGCACTAACCTAGTAGTATTTCAATTCTCTCGAACCCGATAAAATACATTCCGCAGCAACCTACACAACAGATTTGTCTGTCACAGGACATACCAGATTGCGAAGTTTATTAGAAAGAGTCGACTCTTGACTACCAAGAATTTCACAGTAAAATCCTTGCACAATTTACTTGATTCTAAAAGAGTTTCAGCCCAAGTTGAGGACTACCCAAATCATGTCATTTACCTTTAACCCATTGGAAACGATCCAATTTCACTTATACACACATTTTCCATAGACCCACGCCACAGAGATCTTTTCTTTATTCTTCCAACAGGTTAAAGCCACAGGCTAACATTTACCACTGTTAAAAAAAATGTGAGGCTACATAATCCTCCACGCTCCAAGTGGTCTTTAATAAGGTCTAAAAATACAGGCCCTGAAAAAAATTGTATTTCGAAATATTATTTAGTGCTTTAAAGAAGTTAAATTGTAAATTGACCCTATTCACCTGCCATTTCCTCCCATAGACTTACTGTGTGTGGATCTTAGGCTATTTTGTACTCGCCTCGAGTATTAATGTGTTTATCATTCATATTTGCAGTGGCAGCATAAATTTCAAAACTCTGTATTCTAAGAGTGTTTACCTGTACTTCAAACACTACTATGTAGCTCAGATAGCAAAGTTGACATTTTTATTTGAAGCTCCACAAGTTAGCTAGCTATTACTTTAAATGTGTGGTCTGTTTCTATGTTACTCAATTTGATTTATAACATCAAATTATTTTTCCACGGACTTGGACATGTAAAACAGCTCAGTACTGTTCTTCATTTGCTGACAGCACACACCAGCTTGTCAAGATATAATCTCAATTAGGTAGTGATAGTGCACTGGGTGCCAAGAAGATAATCATATTCATAGCTTTTTGTTCCAACTGGTAAATTCACTGTATTGAGTTCAAATGATATTTCTCTGGAAATGAAGAAATATCAACCAAAAAATATTACCAATTAAACCAAATAAATACGCAATTAAAGCAGATTTTGTGTTTGGTTATATTTGTATTTTAGAGTAAATATTTTTTTTTTTTGCAAGGACACACTACAAACAATCTAATTGCTAGAGTTAGAGTCACTACAAACAAATTTATTATTCCAACTTTTCAATTCAATGTATTGACTTCAAAAGATATAAGGAAGAAATATCAAAGCAAATAAATGTGTAAAAAATATACACATATGTTGGTTATACATATATTTTAATTTAGTGTAAATCATATTTTTTGAAGGATATATGCAACTCCCAAAACAATTTAGTTACTACGGTAACAAACAAATTTGTAGAACCCTGAATGTTTTTCAGGAAGGTGCAGAGTCACTGTCGGAATTACAACGGTAAAAGCTTTGATACCTCTATAATCCTAATATTGATTGATACATCACTATGTATGCCACAAACGTGCACACGTATGTGTCATAAACTCGTCCATATGTCTGTCTCGAAGCTATTAGTCCTTAATGTGTCATTCCCCACCTGATTTCAATTTGTTTTATCAAAATCAATATGTGACCAAGAACTACTGAGAACGAGGCTCATTGAAACTTGACAGTTTCTATATTTAGCACTAGTACCTAACTAAAGCATTGTTGAGTATCACACTTAACAAGCTTATCTTATAAACTGCTGTTAACTTTGTGTTAGCTAACTTTAAGAATGAGAAAGTTCCAAGGATGATAAACATGAAGTTAAGTCCAGTGTGAATGCACTTGTGGTTAACATATTATTATAAGTTAACTTCAGTTGACTTGACACCCTTACCACATGATGGTTAAAGGTAAATGACATGATGGGGTAGTCCTCAACTTGGGGTAGAAACTATTCTAGAATCAAGTAAACTATGCAAGGATTCTAACTGTGAAAATTTTGTAGTCAAAAGTTGACTCATTTAAGATAATGTCCATCAGTATGCCTTGTAAGAGACAAATTTGTAGTGTAGCCTTCTATGGGGATTAAATTATCGTGCCCCGATAAAATTAAACTGCTGGCCTTGTTTCATGCTTGACTCTCCTTAAGTAAACAACCTCAAGACAAATCCTTCAGCAAGGATCCACTCCAGCTGGTGTCCAATTTGTTTATACTTCAACCAGTTTGTTCTAAGGCATTTTTTATTTCTCCCAATCTGTCACTGAGCTTTAAAGCCCAAGTTAAGTTTGGGGATTTTTTTGTAAATTTGAAAGCTTTATGCCCCAAAGTCATAACCTGCAATAATAGATTCTGAATGTCTTTAGTTTTTTAAAATTAGTTAATAAAAAAATCTCGGGGGGGGGGGGACGCACCCAAAATTTTCATTATAGCATCCAAAGGGTTAAAAAGGCTTTAAGCGTTACATGTGTTATACCTCATCTGAAAGAGCAGACTCGGCTCGTTTCAGATGAGGTATAACATCATATAACCTTTTTTTGTCTTTGGGATTTTTTAATTAATTAATGAAAATTGCGGGGGCGGGGGGGGACCCCGACATTTTGACTATATGTTACATATAACAGATCCAAAGGGTTAAAAAGGTTATATGAGTAATACCTCATCTGAAAGAGCTGCGTCTGCTCTTTCAAATGCAGGTATATACACATGTAACCTTAAGCCTTTTAACCT
>JZLH01S0184274.1:52710-68378 GCA_001188425.1 Eucidaris tribuloides | reverse complement strand
TTTTTATTAACTTGGTCTTTAATGTGGTTTAGTGTGTGTGAAAAATAGAGGTTTGAAAATTGAGAAAATTTGGTGTAAAAAGACATCGCCTTAATATTGTCGAGTTCAACAAAAAAATCAGGTCAACTTGACATCTGGGCTCCTCACTATATATGTACTATTAAAGGCAAAGTTCACCTTGCATGATGTCAAGTTGATTTTTACAATGACAAGTTTTAAAAAAGTGTGAGCTACACAATACTCCATGCTCAAGTGTTCGCTAAGGTCTAAAATGAAGCTAAAAAATGTATTCAAAATGATTATTTAGGGCTAAAACAAATTGAAAAATATGAGTACCCAGGTTGACCAGATTCACCTTGCCCATTTCCTCTCATAGGCTGCTGTGTGTAGATCTAGTCTATTTTATACTCGACCCAGTGGTAATTCTAAAGGTGATGTTTCTTCACGCGTATCTTCCCAGTGAACCATAACTTTCCAACTTTGTTATGGGTGTTTATTTGTCCATGAACACTATGTACCTCAGATAGCAAAGTTTGACTTTTTTTTTTCAAATTGAGCCTCCACATGTTAAAGGGTCAAGGGTCAACTCAACACATAGGGGATATTAAGTTGTCCTGAAATACAGCACATATTCACGAACATGCATGACTGTTCGGTGTTTTGTGTACAAATTGGGGGAGGAAAGCAAATGTTGTATTTTTTCCACACTGTAATGGCGATTTCCGTTGATTATGGGTGTCATTAGTGCACCCTTTTACGATTTAGTCACAAGAGGGCATTTTCCTCCTTCATGACAGTGGGCCTTTAACTTGTGTTAAGCATTGTCTGGATTAGTGGATGCCTAAAAGTTTTGGAGAACTCGGAAGTAAATGTTTTAGCAAATCTGATAATCAGAAAATCATTTCACAATACTTACAAATTACCGTCAGGTAGATTTCTGCAAAACCTAGCCAATGGTCTGAATAAACAAGGACAATGGAAAAAATAGCAGTATGAAATAATTAATACAAAATGCGAGGCACACCCGTGCCACATGAGGTCATGGCAGACACTAAACTATTGTCACACTGCGCCGTCTAACGATTCCGTCTGCCCCCGTCTAAATATTTACCTAAGACGGTGTCAGACGGTGGCAAATGGAATACAATGAATGAACAAACGGAAATCACCGTCTGTCAACGTCTAGATGATACGTTTGTAATCCAGTTGTAAAAACGAATTAAAAAGTCCAATAAACGTTAATAAACGCCAGCGCGTTCGTTTTTCAGACGGAATCGTTAGACGGCGCAGTGTGACAGTATATACCAGCGCTCTACAAACGCACCACTCACAGTCACGCACCTATTGCGTAAGTTATGTTAAAGATTAAACATATTGTAATAAATATGTCAACACACTTGATTGGTATTTCATCATGTTTATTTTTTCGGGATTCAGCGTTAAATCGTCGTTGAAGATACAAGTCGTAATTAAGGAAGAAAGAAAGAAGGTAGTATGAAAAAAGAAAGAGCGAATAAGAGAACAAAAAAAAAGAAGAAAGATACGAGAATAAAAGGAAAAAGCAAAATAGGAAAAAAATCCATATAAGAATATTTGGATGATAATAGGTAGATAATAGATAGATAGATAGATAGATAGATAATAGATAGATAGATAGATAGGTAGTAACATACATACATACATACATACATACATAGGTAGATAGACAGATAGATGATAATAGATAGTAGATAGATAGATAGATAGATTAGATGATAGATAGATAGATGGATGGATGGATAGATAGATAGATAGGTAGGTAGATAGATAGATAGATAGATAGATAGACATAAGATAGATAAGATTGATTTAGAGGTAGATAGATAGATAGATAGATAGATAGATAGAATTAACAACAGGAAACTGCTGTAGCAACTTGACAACAGTTTAAATCAGTATTGTACATATTATCAATGCGCGAACGATAAACGATTGAACTTGTCGATCTGGTGCCTGCAGAAGTGCCTTAGCATAAAAGTTCTGGCAAACAGGCCTATACTCTCTAAAAAAATAGTGAAATATTCACTCTTGAGGAGTGAATTTCAGAAAAGAGTGAATTTAAAGTGAATTTGGTGTGAAAAGGTGTGTTTTGACTCATTTTGAGTGACCTCAAGGATCACTCGAAATCTCCGATGATCCTTGAGGTCACTCCAAATGAGTAAAAACACACCTTTTCACCCAAATGAAGTTAAAAACACATTTTCACTCCAAATTCACTCCAAATTCACTTTAGACTCACCTTTTTTTCTGAAATTCACTCCTCAAAAGTGAATATTTTCAGCATTATTTTTTAGAGAGATAACAATAACATATTTTTTGTCCTAATTGAGAAATATTGACTTATTTGATGTTTGCATTTACAGACTGTAGAAGGATCTAAAATACCATATTATTTTGATTTCATGTGAAAAAAGGCCATTTTTTTTTTCCAAGTTACAGACAATTTAGTGTTAGGCCCTTCTGCCAGAACATTATGATTAGGCCCTGTACGGCCATACGATCCTTTTCAGTGTGAAAACGATCTAGAATTAACACGGCGCGCCTTTATATCGCTCACGACATCAATATGCCAATTACAGATCTAGATAAATATGTAGATGCGATAGATAGATAGATAAATCGACAAATAGATAAATAGGTAGATGGATAGATAGATAAATAGATAGATGGATAGATAGGTAAATAAATACACAACTATTGACACAAAGAACAAAGAGCGCCAGAATGGTGAACATATACTTTAGCTCTTTGCGATTATTGAATGACTGCTCAATTGTGGTGTTGTTTGTGTTGTTTACACCGACTCCTAAACTGCAAATGTGAGAATTTCTAACATGCAGCCTATTTAAAAACGCCTTCATTTACGAAGTGTGTTAAATCATAATTAATCAATTTGTTCCTGTGAAAAACACACTGCCTTTTTCTCTGAGCCATTTTACGGCGTTAATGTTGAAAATCATTTTACACCAATCAACGAATGGGCGGCCCGTCATCTGTATTTTGCATATAATTATTTTTGCAGTTGAAAACGCCCTGCCGGGCAGTCAACATAATGCAGTACACATACGTGACCATACAAAAAAACGCGTATGAAGGGTGGGTTTTCTCAGTTTTGATACGATGCCCCTGCGCCGTCAGCGCCTATCAAAAGGGTATCAAAAAACAGATTTTTCAACAAAGAGGTGGATTTGAAGGACTGATCAACGCATTTACGGTTATTTCCCCCATGTTTTTTTTTTTTTTTTTTTTTTTTTTGAAGACTGGTCAAACGTATTTAGGGTATCATTTTTCCCAGCTTCCTCCCGTTTCTGAAAACAGTGTTATCCCCGTTACAAGCCGAACTATATTGTAGCAAATAACAAAACTTTTTAGAAGTCATATTCTGGCGGTTTATTTGTTTAGGGCCAAAGTGTAAATGAGTTCGCGAAAAACTTAGGGCTTATCTGGCATCACAAAAAAAACACTTTAGGGTGTCTGCGAAATAGTTTGGTCACAATGAGTTCATCATTTTGTTGCACGCCCCCCCCCCCCCGCCCCCCTTCGCGCTTATAACAATGATTATGAAGAAGATCTAATCAAGACAAATAACAACAAGAAGCAAGAAACCAGGTAGAGCATTCGTGATTTATTTACCACTTGACAAATAAATGAAAGGTATTATCACCATAGTGTTCCATTTTGAACAGTAATAAAATGACGCATGGATGGTTACAGCTACCCTGCCTCTTTCACTCACAATATCAGCAAACGAGAAAAAAATAACCGAAACTTTTATATTTTCAATCCCATGTTATTTCATTTCAATCAAGATGCCTACGGAAAAATTTTACTATAGACGTAGTGAAGCTCCATTGGTGTATTTTTTCATAGCAAGGGCTGTTGATATTTATGGTCATAATACAATATCCAAATGAATAAATAGAGTTTACCACACTTGCATGTTAACGCGTACGAATTATATATTAGCAAGAAATGAACATTCAAAAGCGGGTGTGTTTTTTTTTCTTCAGCGCTGTTTAGAAAGCATGGCTTTTCTCACTGGCGACATCACGTGTACCTGCCTCGGTCCGCTCGCAACTACTTAGATCGCATATTCAGATCGTTTTGAACAGCAGAGAACCATTTCAACTCCACAGAAGAATTCGACATCAATGACGATCCAAATGGCAACCGAAAAGCATCAATGATTACAAGAATTATACGAAATTTAACAAAACACTCTCATTAAATTAATAGTTAAGGCAATTAGATTCGAAACTTTATCTTGTTATCCAATGATTCGACAGCTCATGAGCTAGTAGAAATACGTACTAAAAAATCATGATCGATCAGAACAAATAACCTTGCAAGCGCTAGGGAAGGGCTACGGATGGGATGCAGGTCGGGCCCAACATTTTCTTTTCTTGCGGTGGCGGAATTAAGTATTGGAATAAGGCTCTCCTTAAAACTTGTGCATGTTAATAATGAACGACACTGTGTATAATAGAATAACTAAAGAACGTTAAAGATCCTTAATATAGCAAAATATTGCAGCCTAGAAATCAGTTTCGGTGAAATTATTACAGTGACCATTAGATTTCAATTTCTTAATTATCATCAGCCTATACCTAAATTTGTATTCTCTCTTCAGATTTTTGCCCTATACATTGATTGTTACCATGTGTGATAAGTTGAATATTATTTACAAATTACACATTGTAACTTATGCCACTCCTTTTACATTAATAAATGTCTGAACCTATCCATAAGATTAATATTCGCATTGCAGACCAATAGATTTAAATACTGAAACTAAAGCTATGCTTGGACCAAAATTTGCTCAAACTCACCTGTGATATTCTTGTGAGCCGAAATACCTACAATTTGCAGTAAACTATAAATTAAGGGGTCGTCTTATGGCTCGATGGCGGGGCATGTTTAGATATTTGTTTATACCGACGAGCAGTGAGGCAGGAGTGTCAATTCACCCTTCCCTCCCATCTCTACTGACTTCGGCCATACCAGATCCATCACTATGTAGAACCCCCCCCCCCCCCACACACACACACACAACACACACGGGAAATAAAAAAATAACAAGAATGCAGATACTAAAACATCGCGAAATAATCATTTGAGGCGGTATATCAAATAACTAACACGGGGCGTTGATGTGAAATCGATAGAATTCTGCGTATCTTTGTTCGCTGAATTACAAAAAGATGCTTTAACGAGCCCTCGCTTCCTTTGATACTAAAATCCTATATTCCGAATGGTTTCGCTAAATGTTTTCAAATAAGCAACTATTAATGATGACACCAAAACGAAGTTACAGTGACCCTCGCGGTCATGAGAACCATAAGGCGTAAAGCTCTGCTAGCTTTCTCACCCAAAGACCGCAATATCATGGCTTTGTACAGAAATAGCCGCCCTTGTGGTTTTCAACAGGTATGATGTTAAAGCCACTGGCTAACATTTACACAGTTTAAAAAAAAATGTGACTACATAATCCTCACGCCTCCAAGTGCCTTTGATAGCCGTCTAAAATGGAAGCCCTGAAAAAAATGATATTTCAAATGATGATTTAGTGCTTTGAAGTGAAAATCTACAAGCATTCAAATTGACCGAGATACAAGTCACCTGCCAATTGGCCTGGCATAAACTCTACTGTTGATGCCAGATCTAGGCCTATTTCATGTCATCCACCGGACGTGGAAATTGTTTTATTCATGCTACACCTTGCCATTTTGGCAGATAACTTCCAAATTGCTTTATTCTAGGTGTTAAATTGTCCATGAACACTACTATGTAGCTCAGTATCAAAGTTGACAATTTTTTTTTTAAATTGAAGCTCCACAATGTTAGCCTTTACTTAATGTCCTTTGGTTATCATGAAAACAATATAGAGACTTCTTGAAGTTGATGACTGAACCCTTCCGTTCTGGATGAGGGCATGACCCAAAATTTATTATTTTATAATTCATTTATTACGTTTATTTATGTGTTAATTATTCTACGTAATTATGTCTGCATATGTATGTATGTCTGTCTGTCTGTATGTAATGTATGTATGTATGTATGTAATGTATGATGTATTATCTATGTGTAGATGTGTATCATGTACTTATTTGAAATTTATTTATATCTATATAATATTAATTATTTATTATCTATATACTTATTACCTTTTCTTCCTCTTATTACAATTGATGTTCTAGCGGAAGTATACATTATTTGTATTAAAAAAGTCAATCATACTTTGCAAGATATAAGCTTTACAAAAAACACACTCAAAAGACGCAGGACATGAATTAACTACATATATTATGATTCAAACAATCTGACACTTCATTTCCTTCTTCATTCTCCTCCTCCTCCTCCTCCGTCTCTTGTTCTTCTTCTTCTTCTTCTTCTTACTTCTTCCTCTTTCTCTTCCTCTTCTTTTTCTTCTGCATCCTCATCTATGACCACCTCCACATTAGAACGCCACTGGTGAGGCAGAAATGTAGTAGGCCTCATCACAAAAGGAAGAAGAAATACCATTATTGAGTGACACGCGTGGTCGATTCGATATTATATCTTCGAATCCAGGAGGTGGATATAAAAGTCTAAACGAACATTTTTTTTTTTTTCGAAAGTATGAGAAACTTATTGTTAATGTGGTTGTTTCCTAGATGTTCCGGTCCTCCTTTTCGTAAATGTAGCAGTCTGAAAGCGTTTTCGATTAACCATTCTTATTGATAGGCAAACAAGGGGTGGCAGATTTCATGTGACGAGTTGGGGGAGGGGGGGTGAGACGAAAACACGAACGCGAAATAAAAATTACCTCGCGCGGGGTAAAACGCCACCGACTGGTCACATATTATATGTTGAAAAAGTGGGAAATTGGACTTTAAAATCCATAATCTAATTTCATCACACATTATCTTGAATAGGGTTTGCCGGTTACAAATCTATAGAATAAATGCTAGAAAATGAAAAAAAAAATATTATATTAAGTTTAAAATCGACGGGGGCGGGGGCGGAGGAGATCCCCAGAAAAAAATTCGAGGGGGGACACTCCCCTGCCCCCCCCCCCGATCGCCGCCAATGAGCGGAAACTACTTATGTTCAGTACAACTGACTATTAGTGTCTGCTTATTGTCTCTAATCATGGAGTGCCTCTACTCATGCAGCAAAGAAACAATTATACATGCGTCTGAAAACCTAAGGATATGCGGTTTGCAGATTTTAATATTCGTCTAACGTTCTAATGCAAAAAAGGGGACCATTAATTTGTAAAACAGCTTGATGATCAATGTAAACGGCATTTGGCTGCAACAGGAATATGCATTGAAGCCTGATCGCACGAGCGGTAAATTAACATTATTTATTGGCGTCCGTAAATGGTATTCCTGTTGGTTTACGACCAATTTAACGCCCACTAAACTGCTTAAATGTACAGTATGCTATCGACTAAAGTTTGAGATTAAGGGATAGTGTCTATTTTATGCTATCAGTTGTTTTATATGATGATCGATTTAACCGTAATTTCTTTCACAATCAATCACTTCAAAGAGCAAAGGTATATATAATGGAGGCATTCTGAACACTAGCCGCCGGGATTTTAGCGTTTCCGTCCCAACACAACCTGAACGGAAGCGGAACTGCGCGCTTTGTCTGGTTTGCGGTAAAATCAAAAAAAAAAAACTCCTTATTTCGACCGTACCATATGGCGTCGTCTTTATGTCAAAATAATCATTTTGGATCGATTGAGAAGATTCCACTAGTTCATCGTAAACAAAGATGTTTAATCCAAAGCATAATATCAGTCCAATATGATCAACATTATTTATTGATTTTTTATTATTTCAGATACAAGATGGCTCATCTTTATCAACTAAAGATGGGCTTCGGTTTGCCTTTTAGAATACAAAGCAACCCATCATTGTCGCAGTATATCACTAATGCAAGACTTAATTGTACTCATTTTTTTTTTTTTGTGGGGAGGGTGGGGACCGGGGGGGGGGGTCTTGTATATATTCACCTGACTTTTTCAACTCTGAACCAAAATATTTGAAGTCAATGTAATACACCTGTCATCATCCTCTCGCTTCTCTTCTTCCTGCTCCTCTTCTTCTCATCATCCTGCAGCCAGCAGTTATCTTCATCTTCACAATACCACCAAAATCATCATCACCACCACTCATGCAACCACCACCATAATTATTATCACATCAATCCATTATACAATCATCACATTATCACCACCACCACCACCACACCACCACACCACACCACCACCACCATCTCCACCACTAGCTATCCATAGCGTCAATAGCATGATCATCATCATCATTGTCATTCATCGTCATCTCATCATGCATCTATCACAAGATTGTCATATTTGTTTTGGTATTTTTCCGAAGTGTTTGAACGCACACCTAGTACAGGCGGACATGGGACTTGCTACAGAATAACACAAAACAAGTTGACGGGAATCTTCTGAAGAACTCACACAATCAGGATTATTAGAGAGAATAATCATGCAGTTATTGCAGTAGCTACCGCCCCTCACTTCGAACGTATTAAACACTACGGACTTGCCAAGAACTAATCTGTAAATTGGAAACGGATCCAACAATACCCACTAACAACATGATAATAATCCACTTTATGACGACCTTCTGAACGCGTGAATCCATTATATTCATGGCATATGAAGATTAATACAATAGACAATTAACTGCCAGCTGTAATAAAGTGACGCATTCTACCTGCCAGTATCGACAGCCAGATTCATATTGTAAATGGACGGTGAGGTTAGTTTGAGGCTCCAAACTTTGTCCGTCGTGCCTTACGCAAATCAGGGTCTGAAAACCGTGCTGCAGGATAGTATTCCATAGGCCCTTGTTATAGCTGTCAGTACACCACGGCCCTAGCCAACAAGATTAGTCTTGCCAAGGCCGTGAATTGTAGCTTGCAAAATAAAGTCTGGCCTTGCCAGATAGGTGCAGGGTAGTAATGTATTCAAATCTCCTGAACGTATAGTCGATCAAACGCCTGATTGCGCTTATCCACCCACTGATACTACACAAGTCAATATCCAGCCGTCTGCAACACATTGGCCACCAGTGCTTCTGAAAATAAAGAGTATCATCACTCAGGATCTGATTAAAGATAGCGTCTCGCCAGATAGATACTAACAACACTGTTAATAACAAAGGTATCAGTTTGATTATTATTTTTCCAGTTTTAAAATGCTGAGCTTATGCTAACTATTTTAGTCTTTTAACAGCCTACAGTGCTAGTTATTACTAGAATATTAGCTTGATTGCGTAAGGGGAAAATGAATAACGCCTGCGCGAAACAGGCTATTTCACAGCAGTTATTTGCCGTCTGAAGAATGTTTGTCCATTTTGCAGTAATTTGCCTGTTCCAGGATGTTATAGCATCAGAGATCAAACTGTGATGTATGTAGGGCTATTTATTATTTGCAGCTGACTGCATAAAGTTGTCTTCTAACGTTTCTGTTCTAATAGAGGATGTTTTTTGTCCATTCAAAAATAGCACATTAGATATTAACTTTGATCATTTTAAATATGTGGCTTTAGAGGGCCCTGAATTTCCAAATATTATATTAACACAAGGTTAAGCTTTGTTATTATCAATGCTTGTTTCGCGTCAAAATTAAATTATCGTTATTATGATAAAAGAGAATTACGTATTATTATTGTTATATATGATTGTTATATTTGTCGCACTATTTTCACCTAGTTATTGTATTGTTTTATATTTATAACGCTTATCCTTGAATTTTTTAATTTTTGTTATTTGGAAATGGTAATAAAATGAAATGAAATACATGAATTCATGCTTTAACGTCACACTCAGCTTCGGCGAAGGGGGGTGGGGGGGGAGGGGGATTCTGAATGCAATTCTCCTGAACAGTTCACAAGCAAACACCTCTAATTCCACAATCTGTCGAGTTTTAGTAGTTGTACATCGGGCTTCAAACTCCAGTAAATGATCAGTAAGTCGTTCTCTCGTCGTTTTTAACAGATGTTACATCACAGACAGGTTTAGAAGGCGATTTACTTGTCGACAAAATCGTCGCTCCCATCCTATAACCCGACATTCCTCGTCAATCTCCCCATCGGCGGTCGATTATACGTCGTCCCGTGATTTTCTCACGGAAAATTCCCGCCTAAAAGTAACTAAATACATGGAAAGTGGAAAATATGGGAGCTACAACTCATATATAATCCCACCCCCAAAATTATAAAAATTGCCCAATTATCCTTCTGTCTATTTTCTGCAGCACAACGTGCAACATCGAAGATTTCAATAATTCTTTTGCGCCGGGTTATTATTTCATTTCATTTCTTTTCATTTCATTTAGTTTTCAACTTTGACCAAAAATTTATTCATTTTACAATATAATGTGTCTTACAATAATATGTGTCGTACAAAATAAGACTTAAACTACACTAGGCTGTTTAGTGTACATTACTTGGCATAGTAAACTAATACTAGATCTAAAAGAATTATCTCCCATGACGACATGTAACTTTTTAGAAGTCGACTTGACAAGATATCCTGTATCACCATGATGACATGTAACTTTTTAGAAGTCGACTTGACAAGATATCCTGTATCACCATGACGACATGTAACTTTTTAGAAGTCGACTTGGCTCTTCATTGACTTCATACATGAATTTTCACAAATTTTCATTCACAGTGAGAACATTCTACTTAATTACTTACTCTGTTATTCTTTGGTGGATTTTCGCCTAGCTTTCAAAACATGCTTCCCTCATTTTTTTCTGCTTTTATTAACTTGTGTCTTTAATGTGGGTTTAGTGTGGTGAAAAAATAGAGGTTTGAAAATTTTGAGAAAATTTGGTGTAAAAGACATCGCTTAATATTGTCGAGGTTCACAAAAAAAATCAGGTCAAACTTTGACATCTGGGCTCCTCACTATATATGGTACTATTAAAGGCAAAGTTCACCCTGCATGATGTCAAGTTGATTTTTACAATGACCACAGTTTTAAAAAAAGTGTGAGCTACACAATACTCCATGCTCAAAGTGTTTTCGCTAAGGTCTAAAAATGAAGCCCTAAAAAATGTATTCAAAATGATTATTTAGGGCTAAACAAAATTGAAAAATATGAGTACCCAGGTTGACCAGATTCACCTTGCCCATTTCCTCTCATAGGCTGCTGTGTGTAGATCTAGTCTATTTTATACTCGACCCCAGTGGTAATTCTAAAGGTGATGTTTCTTCACGCGTATCTTCCCAGTGGAACCATAACTTTCCAAACTTTTGTATGGGGTGTTTATTTGTCCATGAACACTATGTACCTCAGATAGCAAAGTTTGACTTTTTTTTTTCAAATTGAGCCTCCACAATGTTAAAGGGTCAAGGGTCAACTCAACCACATAGGGGATATCAAGTTGTCCTGAAATACAGGCACATATTCACGAACATGCATGGACTGTTGCGGTGTTTTTGTGTACAAATTGGGGGAGGAAAGCAAATGTTGTATTTTTCCACACTGTAATGGCGATTTCCGTTGCATTATGGGTGTCATTAGTGCACCTTTTTACGATTTTAGTCAAAAGAGGGCATTTTTCATCCTGTCATGACAGTGGGCCTTTAACTTGTGTTAAGCATTTGTCTGGATTTAGTGGATGCCTAAAAGTTGGAAGAACTCGGAAGTAAATGTTTTAGCAAATCTGAATAATCAGAAAATCATTTCACAATACTTACAAATTACCGTCAGGTAGATTTCTGCAAAACCCATGCCAATGGTCTGAATAAACAAGAACAATGGAAAAATAGCATGTTTATACACAGAAATAATTTAGATACAGACACATGCGGGCACACCCGTGCACATGCAGTCATGCAGACACTAAAGCTATTGTCACACTGCAATTCAGTCAAGGAATTATACTGTACGCTGTCAGAATCTAGTTTTTGAATTACAAAATAAACAACATCTCAAATCTTCAGCCTGCTACTTGATCATCACATACGCGTCATGCTTCTGAATCTTTCCGCAGCGACCGGTAGCGTGACATGTGACAGTGTACGTTCTTGATACAGGAATTAATATCAACCACAATGACATCTACCCCCCGCGCCCTTCGTACGTTATGATGCGGTTAGCGTAAGTACAAATGATAATTTTGCGGCTCAATATTGTGACTGCTTACTACCCGTAGGACCACAGAAACAAGACATTTCAGGCTGGCGTTTTTATGGAGAATGTTATGTTATGAGTAAAAATCATCCTCGTCTCATATACTGTGTTGTGATACTATATATATACACTCTAAAGCTGAGAATAAAAAGTCAATTGTTTATGGTCTGCTAAAAGTCTACTCAATACAAATTGGATTTCTGTGTAAACTTTTCCCTATTACAGGCGTGAATACTGGAGTTAAAAATATGCAGATGATGACGGCATGCAGTGGCGTAAGAGCCAGGGGTGGGGTAGACTGCCCCCTGAAGGATTTCAACCAAACCACGGGAAAAATTAAAGGCAAAGGACGCACATTTTTGGACTTAGTTACCGGAAATTTTTTGCCCTCCCCCCCCCCCCCGCCCACCCCTCCCCTTGATAACAGGCACCTGTAGGCCGCTGGGACTGCTTTGTTTTTCTTTTTTTTTTCTATCTTACATGCACAAACACTTGCCAAAGTTTGCGAAATTCATAAAAAAAAAGCATTCATATTCATACTGTACCAATACATGGACACATGATTCGTGTCTAAATGAATAAATAGACTCGTTCAACATATGTTTTTAAAATCTATAGGCAGAGAAAAATCTGGCATATGCCCTGCTGACGAAAAGTTAGAACGTTATTCGGATACCTCACCACATATAGAGTTCATGCCATCGTCTTAATAATGTTTCCAGTTCAAAACAATCTGATTTAAATCGTCCTCATGCTTCAGAGTCTCTGATTAGATGTTAAACAAGCCCTGGCAAACACTGTTTTTCAAAACGCCTATTTAGTGCTTAAATACATTACTATTAGGTAATATCATGAGATGTCTTGTTTCACTATTTTACCCATATCTTCCTTATTACTGTGTTGAAATAGGCGAGTCCACCATCATGTAGTTCAGACATCAAAAATTTAACTTCTTAAATTTGTGGAACCTCCACAATTTAAAGAAAAATATATCGCGTTACGTTTGTACAAGTAGTAGGTGATATTTGACATGCCACTTGAAATTTTCAAAGTAGCTGTACTAGAATAATTGACTTCGCCAACACGATTGATTTCCCCCGCGGGCGCGGTTTTTTAGCAGCGAAGATTTTAGGTGGGCCTCACAGGGAGCTTGACGAAAATATGCGAGCGGAGCAAGATCAACCGAGCGGGGAGGGGTGAGGAGGCGCGGGATACCACCGGTGAGCGAACTTTTTGAAAATACGCATAGAATTAACGTCGATGTCTGGCGCCATCGATAGATAGATATTTTAAAGGTATATGTCATGAATGATAATTAAGGATTATTTTCAAAAAGATTACAGGAAGTATGTGAAAACTGTAATTGGACAGTGATACTTGCGACGAGAGCGAAACCTCCGAACGGGGGAAGGTGTGGGAGGGGGATACCCCTCCAGGGTAGGAACTTTTTGAAAATACGCATAGAAAAGATGTTTTCTAGGCATGTAAAATACATATTTTTGGCAATGGTATATTTTATCAAGATAAGGGAATTGGAAGTCGTCCTTGCGAGGGCGAGCGAAGCGACCGAGCGGGGCGAGGGTTTGGAAAGGGGGACACCCCCTCCAACAATAGGAACTTTTGAAAATACACATAAAAAGACGTGGTTGTAGGTATGGTAAATACCTATATTTTTAAGGTATATTTATAAAGATTATTACGGATTGTAAACAGGATTTCAAAAGATGTAGGCCTACAGAAGTATGTAGAAAAACTGTATGTGAATAGTCATACTTGCGAGGGAGCGAAGCGACAAGCAGGAGGAGTGTGTGTGAGAGGGGGGGCCCTCCCACGTTAGAAATTTGTTAAAATACGAACAGGAAAGACGTGTTTTCTAGGCATGGTAAATCGTGTATTTTAAAAGTATATTTGATAAAGATTCAGGATTTCAAAAAGATGCTTCAGAAATTGTAAGTGGGTATTCATACTGTGAGGGGGGGGGGCGACGAGTGTGGGATGGGAATTACTCATGGCAAGAAAATTTTTGAAATGCCACGTAGCACAGACATGTTTCTAAGCACAGTAAATAATATTTCAAAAGTATATTATGAAAATCATTATAGGATTATTGTCAGGATTTCAAGAAGATGTACAGTAAGTAGGCCTATGTGAAAAAATGTAAATTGGTAGTCGAGGAGCGAAAGCGACTGAGCAGGGTACCGGTAGGAACCTTTTGAAAGTATGTGTTAAAAAGACGTGTTTCTTGGCATTGGTAAATACATATTTAAAAATTCCTAAAACTTCTTTCTATCAATATTTAATATTTGATTAAAATTGCTTCATGTTCATTTACTAATATTTCATTATAAAACATTCTTGGTCGATTTTTTTTTCTGGGGGGGCGGGTGGGTGGGGCTTCAAACCCTCAAAGCCCCCCCCCCCCTCCCCCCTCCGTAGAACCGCCGCCTGTGTTCCTCTTAGCATTGTTTTGTCAGTGCAAAAAAAAAATAGAACTAAGAAGTATTTTGCTTTGCTGAATATATTCACTTTTATATCATTTTCACGGTCATGCAATTTTTCAGGATGATTACGAAAGTGACGATTGCCAAGGCCACGGCAGCCATTGTGCTAGCGCACTGTAGGAGGGACAACGTACGGGTTGCCAAAGGAGTAAAGCTGGTCATGTTCGTGTCCTGGGCGTAATGGATTTGGATCAACTATGAACATCCATTGCGGTATGTACGAGAAGATGTTATCATTGATTTGCAATAAGTCATCAGATCCCATCAAAGAATTATTTCAATATAAGAATGTTGATCGAGTGAGGTCATCCACGCGTTTTTGTTTCTCTAAATACAACTTCATGAAGCGTTTGATTACTTTTGTTATGGGAAATAACGTGAAAAAATAACAAACGTCGGGTAAGAAAGACTACGTTTTATGAAAGCAGTGACTGTGAAAAATATATAATTCAGGGTGTATTATCATTGCATTCTTCCACTTCGCTCTTTCACACGTCTGTATTTATATCAAAAGTAATACACACATGCCACACACAAACACGCACACACACACACACGCACCACACACACACACACACACACACACAACACACACACACACACACACACACACACCACACACACACACGCACACCATCACACACACACACACACACACACACACACACACACACACACGCACACCATCACACACACACACACACACACACACACACCACACACACACACACACGCACACACACGCACACACACGCCACACACACGCACACACACGCACACACACACACGACACACACACACACATACACGCACACACACACACCACACACACACACACGCACACCATCACACACACACACACACACACACACACCACACACACACACACCACACACACACACACACACACACACACACACACACACACACACACACACACACACACACACACACACA
>JZLH01S0184274.1:27028-43608 GCA_001188425.1 Eucidaris tribuloides | reverse complement strand
CCACACACACACACCACTCGTGCACCCACACAAACACACACATACAATCCAATAAAGTAACCTGCTAGGAGATGGACATTTTGTGTGTAATATATAACACATCTCTCTTATGTATTCTTTTAAGAAACAGTATAGTAACTTAACGTGTATATGATTCACAGACTGACCCGAGTCCATATGATTAAAAAACGACCAAGTCCATCAAATAAAAGGATCCCCCCACATAGGCGTACAGAGGATTTTGCAAGGGGGGGGGGAGGGGGTGTTCATCCGCGGCCAAATCCTAGGTCTATTTTTTTCGCGGTCAGCCCAGCCGCCGAAAAGTGAAAAAAAATCATTCCAAATCCGAGATCAAAAATTTTCCCCGTCAGCCAGCCGCCGAAAAGTGAAACATTTTTCATCCCAAATCCGAGGTCAGAAATTTTCCACGGTCAGCCCAGCCGCCGAAAAGTCGCTCGGGGGGGGGGGGGGGCCAAATTTTCAAAACACCCCTTTGCTAAAAGGGGTGTGTTTGACACCTAAAACACCCCCTCGGTAAAGGGGTGTTTAAACACCCCAAACACCCCCCTGCGTATGCGTATGCCCCCCAGTCACGTGAAGGTGAATTATGATGAAAATGTAGCCTACATTTAAACTTGTATTCACGATGTAGGCTTAACCTATATATCATAGTCAAATATAATTTTATTGGAAATATTTTTTAAAAAATATAGTTTTTTTCTATTTACTCAAAATGACCTCCATGGACTTGGGTCATTCGTATTTTCATATATTCAATTGAAAAATTACACTCATTGAAGAATACGGAAGCTGGGATTTTGGATAAAGGAAACTTACTTTAGGTTATGTCCGAATGAAATCACTCTTTACTCGCATGAATTTTTTGAATTGCTTTGATCAGGTGATGACAGTAGCCGCTACGGACAGTAATGACGATAGGTCCATCTGGACCAACGGGGCTTCCAACTATGGGAGCTGTGTGGATCTTTTCGCTCCAGGAAGTGACGTCAGGAGTATTTATTTTGATAACAACTGGGGGTCAGTCTCTATGGGTGGTACCTCTATGGCCTGCCCTCACGTGTCAGGTAATAAACAGGCATGATAGTGGGACCAAATTTTGTACACCAAAACCAATTGCAATGCAATTGAATGGAATAACAAGATCAGATTTTTTTATCCTTTGGCGACACATTTTAGTAAGGCATAGCAAGATAACAGTTACTGTGATTGATTGAAATGATTGTAATGCATTGTTTTATTTAATTCAGTGTCATCGCTTACAGACAAAGCGATTTTCATGCCCTTTTTCTCTCATGTTTGTATTCACTATGTGACATGTAGGATGCAAATTAACAACTTACCTTCACTTAGCTCTTCCACACTTTAATAAAAGATAATATAGATAGTCTTGAAAAGATAACCTTTTTCAGTCTGAAAAGATAACCTTTTAAATTCAACCTTCTGTTGAAAGTATACATTTCCCCTGATTTTGGCGATTTTGATACCCTTTTCACTGTACGCGCATTACATCGTCCCGCCGTGAAAAACAACCCTTTTTACGCGTTTTTTTTCACACGCGCATGGTGTACGCCTTGTGATGACATGCCCACCCCCCTCCCGGGTTCTAATTACACCTGTCAAGGATTAAGAATTAGCTCAGTGGCATTTAGAGGGAGAGAGTAAACTTCAGGTTGTCCTCACCATCCTTGTAATACAGTGTGTATCAAAAAAAGTAAACACCTAGTAAAAAATTTATTTAAAAAAAAATCTCATGATATTTGAGGATTATTTTTCATATAAATTATGTAACCTTGACCTAACTATCTGGTGACACTGTTGGTTTGAAAGTATTTCACGCATGGGTGAGCACAACCCACTTTTGTCCAATCAGTCAAAAATGCATTTGCGCACAGAATTGTGTTCTTATAGTCAAACGTTTAATACCTCACAGACCGTTCTGCAGAAGTTCTCAACGATGTGCCATTAGTATTTTGAATTATTCAGCATAATCAGTTTTTTGAAACATGTCAGAATGCTTTTGGATGCCAGTAATTTAATTTGGTGTTACACATTTTACACTTGCACATGGTAACAGGCGATGGATTCAATAAATAACTCAGAAAACTATATGGAGTATGTTCACACGTATGTGACATTGACAATGTTTGTAAAATGATGAGAAACTATACCTGTTCTTATTCCTGAATAAATATTTGATTCAAACATCGTTGAAATTCACTGTAACGTCAGAAATCTTCACAGCTTTGTAATAAAGATCACATTGAAAGAAAGCGTTATCCTTTTTATCCTCCGCCAACGAAGTTGCGGAGGCATCATGTTTCGGGTTTGTCCGTCGTGCGTCGTCTGTCGCGTCCGTCCGTCCCCGTCCGTCCGTCGTCCGTCCGTCCTTCCCGTCGTCCGTCCCGTCCCAGTCCGCTTACCGATCTCGTTACCGCGATACTTGAGAACCCCGATCGGATTTTTGATGTAACTAGGACCAGTATGTTATATGAGCCACCAATGAAACTGATCTAGATTTTGGAGCTGAAAGGTCAAGGTCAAAGGTCACCTGCGCCTTAAATATGGTTCTGATTTGGGCTCGTATACCGCCGATAACTGCAGAGCGGCTGCGTCGACATTGTCATGTAATTTGGTGTGAAGTATGTATTATGACGGCACCAATGAACTGATTTAGATTTGGGGCTGAAAGTGTCAAGGTCAAAGGTTCACCGGGCCTTAAATATGTTCTGATTTGCGGTCGCGTTACTGCCCGATAAACTTGAGAACCCCCAGATCGGATTTTGCATGTAACTAGGACCAAGTATGCTACTATGAGCCATTAATGAACTGATTAGATTTTGAAGCTCAAACGCGTCAAGCGTCCAAAGGCGTCACCGCGGCCATAAAATATGTCTGATTTGGCTCGTTACCACGATAACTTGAGAGCGGGTGCGCTCGGGATTGTGATGTAACTTGGGGGAAGTAGGTATTATGAGCACCAGATGAAAACTGATTTAGATTTGGGCTGAAAGGTCAAAGGTCAAGCGTCACCGGGCCTTAAAATATGTACTGATTTGGCTCGCTTACCGCGATAACTGAGGAACGCGCCAGTTGAATTTTCATTGTAACGTTGGGTGGTGAAGTATGTATTATGCGGGGGCACCAATGAACTGAATTAGATTTTGGAGTTCAAGTCAAAGGTCACCGGACCTTAAATTGTTGATTTGGGCTCCGTTAACGCGATAACTTGAGAGTGGCTTGGTGGTTGCTGATGAACACTTGTGGGCTGAAGTATTATAAGCAGTCAATAAACTGATTAGATTTTGGGAGCTCAAAGGTCGAGGTGTCAAAGGTCACAAGGCCTTAAATATGTCATCTGATTGGGCTCAATTTAACTGTGATAAATAGAGTTATGACTTTCCATTTTTGATGTAACTTGGAGAAGTATCTTATATAGGCCACCAATTACTGATTTGCATTTTGGAGTTGAAAGGTCAGAGGTCAAAGGTCACAAAGCCTCATGCCGAATTGAGCTCATCTGTCGCGATAATTAAGAACTGCCTTAAATTGGACTTTTACTGTAACTTGGTCAAAGGTTCACATCGGTATCTATGCGTTATTCATATCTAATTGGTCTTGCTACCATGCTAACTTGAGCTTTTCAAATTACATCAATTGGATGAGTTGCAGACTGCGGAGCATACCATCACTCGCCCGCAGTCAGAACTGCTCTAGTTATATTTACTTTTGCACACCAAAATATTTTCCAGCCATGCACATGCAAGAGATGTTGGCTGCTTGATTTTGACAGCACTTGCATCCAGAAGTTGCAATAATGTTAAAAAATGCTTGACATAATTAAGTATAATGGCATGATTGGCAAACTAAAACGAGTGAAATATATTATTATATATACCATTGTATCGGTGGAAAAAAAAATACATCAATGGCGGGCATTGGACCCAGCGATTCGCGTCCCCGAAATAATGAAAGAGCCCCGTAAATTGCCAAGGGTTCAATACAAGCAGAGTATCTGCCGAAAGCACTGAAATGCGGAAAAAGTAGATCCCAAAGAAAATGTTATTTTTTTCCTTCAATGTATTTACTAACTTCAGTTTATATTGAGGCTAAAAGAATCGTCGTGATTCATACGAGTACTTGCATTCGAGTATGACCCTGATAGACATTGAACCCATACCAAACTGTTCAACCAGATTTGACTGTCACCTCAAATACTGCATAATAATTCGGTTTAAAAAAAGAGTATAATGTTTGATCACGCAAATTTTTACGAGCAGAAACTCGAAATAGGTAAACTTGATTTCTTAGTTAGTTATATCCACAAATGAAACTGCTTTCAATCATGCCTATTTTCCCTTTAACTCTTAACGTTCCGGAGGATCTAAACCTCCTGTGCACTTATGTGTGTATTATTTGGTGCAGATTCTGTCACTGCGGACGTTAAGAGTTAAGATATGAACAGTTTAAAGGTAAATGACATGATTAGCGGGTAGTGCTCAACTTGGGCTGAAACTACTCTAGAATGAAGTTAAACTGATGCATGATTCTCCTCTGAAATCTGTGTCCATCAAACGTTGACTCATTCTAAAATAAACCTATTGTCAATATCCCTTGTGGCAGGCAAACCTGCTGTGTTGTCCTATTGTTTATCGTGCCCGATAAAATTAAAATACTAAGTAATGTTCATTGCTTGATTCTCCGTAAGTAAACAAATTAGAGACAAATCCTTCCAGCTGGAGATCACTTCAGCTGTTGCCATATTGGTATATATTTCAACTCATTTGGTTCTTGAGGCATTTTCAAGTGTTCCCAATCATGGCACTAACCTTTTAAGACGATAAAACAGTTTAAAGATTGTGTCCAGGGATTGCAAGTCCATTACTTCCCTCATTATCGCGATACCAAACCGTAGTTAATACTTACAAATGGTTTGCCTGAAAGGTTGAGATCCATACGGTCATGAATTTGTTGTTTCATGAGAAAAACTAATAACGACATCGTTACCAGAATGTGTTCTCTTCCGTGAGTTTCAATTCATTGCTCAAACCTCGGAATCGCGGTTATTGTGTAACGTGAAGACCAGCGCAGCGCACTGATTGGTCAAACGGCTAACCTCCGCACGCCATTTAGCTAACGCGCTGATCGGACAATTTTGAACGGCCACGTGCCACGGTTACGTCCGCGGATTTTCAAAATTGCTCCAGCAATTTGAAAAAGCCATGAAGTTTAACCGTCAGATTCACCAAACTCAATATTTTACCCCAAGCTCTCTATGAGCAGGTGTTTATTTATATCAATCTTCACATTGGCATATAATTTCAGCTGATTCATTAATTTAGATGTGTTTTGACGTGCAAATCAAGTGACACAATCTTTAATGGAGCGTGTTCTATTTTGTATCCATTAATACCAGCTGTATCAAAGGATTCGCTGTTGCCTGGGATACCACAACTAGACCGCGACAGTGCCTGGATGGAAATTAATTTCCTTGCCAGCGTTCATGAAGGACATCAAGTCCAGATTAGGGGTTGAGCGTTGGTAATTTGATAACAATGATTTTTCGCGTAATCAATGATTCATCCTGCCAAATTTATAAAAAATATACATTATCTTCAGTTGATTTGGTTGATGTTTTATGACTGGAGATGATATGAGGTGCGCGTTTTCTCCTGCCACTAAAGCAGGAGGACTTGTAACTAGTCTCTGTGTTTACTTTACTCTATTATCTGCTCTAGCATCAAATCTCAGCATGCCTATAGTATTTATAAACATTAAGTTCAAAATCACATCTGTTCTATTGCCACACAAAGACCTGCCCTTTGATGTATAAGATGTGAATGTGATGTTGATATGGATATTTAATAGTGTATCATGCATTTTCATTTGAGATTGTACTTGGAGATTTGTTGCCAACAGTTGAATGAAGATGCTGCAGAAGGTTCCAATCGGGGTAGCAAAGCGCCACAGAAGAGTTCAATCATTGTGCCTGTTTCTTGCTTTGCACACAAGACAAACTTCTTTTTCAAAGTGTCTTGACGAATTACAGGCTTTTCAAGCAAACCCACTTTTCCTACATTTCCTTCTTATTTTACTCCCACCAAACAAAGTTTGAAAGGGGTTTATAGAATTTGGCCCATGCAGGTATGTTGGTCCATTGCAGAAATCCTTGTGATCAAACTTCTTCAGTTTATGAATGATTAACTCTTAAAGTACCAAGCGTCACAGATCTGCAGCAAATAAGTCCATTCTGGCATCCTCTGGCATGTTAAGAGTTAAATAACTGGCACTTGCTGACCTCGAGATGAAAATTTAAGGCCATATTTTGTGCTTGTATCTTAAACAAAGGCATCACAATCAATTACAAGAAAATACTTGCTGGAACAAATGTGCTTGAAGATGACAGATATGGCGGAAATTGAGGCTAAAGGCTTTATGATTGTACCTCATTGCTGGGGGAAATGAGAAAAGCGAGGAAACAAACCACAGAATTCTATGACATCTTTTTTTTTACAACAAAAACAAGAACTCGACTCTATGTCAAGCCGACAAGCAGAGATGCAAAAGTCATTAACTCTTAATGCTGCCGCAAGTCACAGATCTGCACAAAAATTACAGATTTCGATAGGCGCTTCCCAATTCCTCTGGACATATTGAGAGTTAAAGCACCATCAAGAATTACAGTCATGGCCAACTTCAACTTGTGGGAATGGCTTACATATTTTAGATAGATTCTTAGTTGTCCCATTAGAAATGTAAAATTTGTTTCACATAGGCAAACTTTGATTGTATAAATTGTTACTTATAGAAAACTCTTATTAACCCCCCCCCACGCGAATTGAGCGGCTGTCAAAAATATGTGAGATAATTGATGGTTTGACTTAAAGTGATTAGGTAACATATGTGGAGCTTCAAGTTAAAAATTGTCAAACTTCGATTATCTGACAGTTACATTAGTAGTGTTCAAGAGGACAAAAAAACACCCTAGATACAAAATTGGAAAGTTACACTGCCGAACTGGCAAGTATACATGAGATAAACAAAAAACTCGGGCGTGCGGTTTATTAACCTAGGGTGTACACACAGTATGTCTCATGGGAGGAAATGGGCAAGCTAAATCTGGTCAACTTACGATTTTCACTTTTTTAAAGCCCATTAAATAATCATCTTTGAAATACAAATTTTTCAGGGCTTCATTTTTAGGACCTCATCAAAGACACTGGTAGCATGTCGGGATCATGCGCTCAGAATTTTTCTTAACTTTGGTAAATGTTAGGCCAATACCTTTTAAAGCTAGCGTCAGCTTACACAAGGTCATCTGTTAATTCATGGCTGCCTGGGTTTTTTTGCTCCTTCTCTACAAACTGTCAGGAAAGTTGATATATTGCAGGGGATTTCAATTGCTGACTGTAGTTACGGTTCCTGGGTACAGGATGGGAGCAGCGTTCCGGCTGCCGTACAGACCCCAGTACAAGTGGCTGATAGAGGACGACGTCGCCGACACCACCGTGGCCAGCACTGATTGTGCCTTCATTGTAGGTGAAAACATTTAAAGAATGTAACATTGTGGAGCTTCAATTTAAACAGTTGTCAAACTGTGGATCATCTGACTACATTAGTATGCTTAAATGAACAAATAATCACCCTAGAATACAAACTTTGAAAGGCTTATGCGGGCACAGGCCTAGACTGCTACATGAATGAACAATTTCCACTGTGTGTGGCAGTGTAAAATAGCTTAGATATACACCAGTTATTTGTATTGCGAGCAAATGGGATGCGTGAATCTGATCAACCTTAGAACTCGTAGATTGCACCCTTTTTTTTTCAATTAGATACATTCATATTGGAAATACGAATTTTTTAGCGCGTCCATTTTTTTTAGACCTTATCAAAGGACTATTTAGAGACGCATTGAGATATGTAGTTTAAACCAGGTTTTTATACGTGTACGGGACGTATTATTCGCTATCACGCTCTTGTGTCCCGTCTGTCTGTCCAAGTCGTCCGTCCGTCCGTTAACTTTCCTTGTAACGCCCATAACTCAGTTAACTTAACCTAGGCCTCATATAATTTTGTTGTTATGATATAGCATAATTCCAGGCAAGCCTATATGATTTTGACTGTCGAAAGGTCAAAGCGTCAACGGTGCACAGTGAGACATGTTCTTCATCGTACCCATTGTGAAGTCCTTGTAAACGCATTAACTTCAGTTTAACTTAAACCTAGGCCTCATATAATTTGGTGTGTATGGATACTGTAGCATGTATCCCAGGAAGCTTATTTGATTTTGAGAATAAGAAAGGTCAAAGGTCAAAGGTCACAGTGACATGTTTTCAATCTACCCTTGTGAAGTCCTTGTAAAGTCCTTCGTAAATGCCATAACTTCAGTTTAACTTACCTAGGCCCATATATTTCGGTGTGCTATGATACTAGCATGGATCCAGCGAAGACCTCATTGATTTTGAGGTCGAAAGTCAAGGTCAAGGTCACAGTGACAGGTTTTCATCTTACCCTTGTGATAGTTGACATGTTTTCATCTTACCCTTGTGAAGTCCTGTAAACGCCTATAACTTCAGTTTAACATTAACTAGGCTCATATAATTTGGTGTGTATGAGTACTAGCATGCGATTCAGGAAGCCTATGATTTTCGAGGTCGAAAGGTCTAAGGTCAAGGTCACAGTGACATGTTTTCATCTTACCCTTGTTAACTCAATTTTCCGCGTTACAGGCGCGGCGTATTATGTTTCTCGCCCCTGCGACACTTCTTGTTTTTTAAACTGTGTCATTGTAAACCCCGTTGCTTACCGGAACCGGATGCCCTGTAGCAAGTTATGGGGATTTGCTTAATCTCGTAGTCAACGGCCGGTTAACGTGTGGCTTTAACTCATGTTGCACGATTTTGCTGAACAGTGCCATGTTGACCGAACTTTATAATGCCTCCAAACTGAAGCGAGCTGAAAGCATTATGTTTCCTGGTTGTCCATTCGTACTGTTCACTGTTCTCTTTACCGTGAATAACTGCAGAACCATTGATCAGATGTTTTGATAAACTTTAGGATGTTGAAAGAGTCAAAAGCGTCAAAGGTCACAAGGCGCTAAAACCATTTCTGATTTTTGCTCATTACTGCCTATACAAAATCGCAGTCATTGAATTTTCATGTCACCCTTGGCTCAGCTACATGTATGTACAATGATGCAACAATGAACTGATTAGATTTGGGGGCTTAAAGGCAAAGGTCAGTTGTCACAGGGCCTAAAACATGCTGGGATTTAGGCTTGTTTACCATGATAAGCTTAAGAACGGTGATTGAAATTTTCAATAAAACTTACAGTCAAGTGATGTATTATAAGCATCAATGAACGAATCGCGATTGTCAGAGTTGGAATGGTTCATAGGTCAAATGATCACAGACCCTTGTACGTATCTTGATTTGAAACTTAATTCCATTGTTTTAAATTTTTGCTTTTGATCAGGATTTGATTGAATTAGCGTACCAAATGTGCCATGGAGGCATCTTCAGTTTAATGTATAATTAGGGTAGGAGTGTGGAGGATACCCACTGACTCGATGATCAGTCAAACTGCTCCAGATCTTGAAGTATTTTTTACAAATATCAGAAATGGTCTTCATGTTCAGCAAAGCAAGTATAACAATATTCTCTCCTTTTGCAATATCATGAATATAAAGGATGTTATCAGGAAATAACAATATATTCGAATATGTAGAAATGCAAGCATGGCCATTGTTACTTAGTTGATATACTTTCCTCTCTTTGGTAGAATTTCAAGGATATTTATTACATGTCGTCAGATTTCTGCACTCTTTGCAATTGGATCTTCCTTGCGTGATTTCCTGTTAAATAAAGCCTAGGATGGATTTCAGGACTTGAAAAAAACAATGGTATATTTGTGTATAACACTGAGCATTAAAGACAGAGTACGGGATTTGCCACTCCAGGAAAACGGCAAAATGAATGAAATCAGCTCAAATCGTTCACATGTGAGATTTAATATAAATAAACACCTGCATAGATCCTTTGGCTAGATATGCATTTTGGTGAAATTCTCGGCCAATTAAAACTTCCAAAATTTACAGTGACCGTTAACGTGCATGGGCTGTTTCCGTTACTACAAAATTGTCTGATCAGCGGTTAGCGAAGTTCCGCGAAGTTTAGCATTTAACAATCAGGTGTACTCCGCTGGTCACGTGAACGTACACATACCTGATCTGTAATTTGAGCCAAAATTTAAACTCACGGAAGAACAATATTCTGTATCATCGTTATTAGTTTTTTCAGATAACAACAAATCATGACATATGCGATCTCAAAACTTCAACGCCACCATTTTTATACTTAAGCTACCATTTGGTATGATAATGAAGGGAGAGTAATGACTTGCAAATCGCCGAACTCAATCTTTAAGAAATTTATTCTTGAATTAACTTGCAAGAATCTTAAAGAAAACTCAGACACAATTAATTTTACAATTCCCCACACTAATCACTAATATATTCAAAATAAAACGTGGAAAAGCAACAACATAACGCTTTATTGAAAACCATCATGACATCTGCTCCATACACATGAACACTGAAACTGGTGTTGATATCATTGCATTTTTGCAGGCTTTTCACTTTTACTTAGTCCTTATGTCTTACATATTCCTATGAATCCATAACCATAGCAAATGAGTATCATTGAGGGAGGAAATTAGGCTTTTCAGCCAATGCCAATATTAAGTATTATACTAGTAAATACCAAGACGGCAATCTCTCTCTCTCTCAACTTGAAACAGTTTAGATACTGTGGATATAAATAACGTTCATTCTCATTTCCAGGTTTGTGATAGCAGGTATCGCGCCTCCAGTCAGCCATATGTGCCATGTTCAGCAGACAACTTTTTCCGCCGTTTGATAAGTGAATATGGCACTGCAGAGAGAGGTAAATGGCTGCTTAACCACTGTGTTTTAAGGTATGGATGCCCTATTAAGGAAACACGTGTCAAACTTTGCATTTACATAAATGATAATGTTTAATGGACAGTTAACACCCTTGAATACACAACTGTATACAGTTTATTGCTGTACATAAGCAAAACATGTACAGGATTAAGTATCGCCACATGAATTTATGTCCTAGGGACAACAATTTAGATACACAGCATGTCTAAGGGGGGAGAAAACTGGAATGGTTACTTATTTAAAATATTGCTTTTGAACTGCAAATTTTTTCAGGTTATTTGACTTTTGGATTCAGTGTGGACAGTTATATAATATTGGATGCTTTGCAGGTGGACACAAGAAAATTCTTTCATGGCAGCGTAACCACGCATAATACGTCACCACGCTTTAAACCCCCCATTTAGGCATAATATTGTTATTACATTGGTCCAATTCTTCAGTGCTGAATGTAAGAATGCTGAAAAATATTATTTCTGTACTGCTGACAAATGAACAACTAGTTTTAGTGTCATCTTTGGAAATATCACCAGCGCTTAGCAACCGTGAGTGATCACTACCCAGCTGGAGTTAAACGTTGTTAGGAAAGTGTGCAAACATTATTATTTTCTTGTTGACAAAGCAATACATTTTTTCCATGCCTTTCCAGCCAACCGAAGTCTGCCGGAGCTCATTGTCGCGGTATGTCCGGTCGTTCGTCGTCCGTCATTACCGGACTCTCATTACCCGCCGATAACTTTTAGAACCCCTGATCGCGATTTGATGTAACTAGCGACCAAGTATGTACTATGCGAGCCACAATTGAACTGATTAGATTTTGGCAGCTGAAAAGCGTCAAAGGTCAAAGGGTCCGGGCCTGTAATATGTCTGATTTGGGCCTCGTTACCGCAATAACTTGAGAGCGGACTGGTTGATTGTCATGATAACTTGGGTGACAGTATGTATGTATGAAGGCGACCAATGAAACTGATTAGATTTTGGAGCTCAAAGCGTCAAGGTCACCGGGCCCTTAAATAGTGTGATTTGGGCTCGTTACCGTGATTAACTTTAGAAACAAGCCAAGTTGCGATTTTCATGTAAGCGTAGTTGCGTTAAGTATGTTTATGAGCACAAATAAACTGATTATGATTTTGAAGGGCTTGAAAGGTCAATGGTCAAAGCCGTCACCCAGAACCTTAAATATGTCTGATTTGTCTCGTACCGTGATGACTTGACGAGCGGCTGTCGGCATTTTGATGTAATCTTGGGTGAAGTATGATTATAAGGCACCAATAATCTGATTAGATTTTGAGCTGAAAGGTCAAAGGTCACCGCGGCCTTAAAATATGTCTGATTTGGGCTCGTTACCATGCATAACTGATAATGGGCCTGCTCAGATTTTTATGTTACTTGGGTGGAGTATGTATTGTGGGCACCAATGAACTGACTAGATATTGTTGGAGCTCAAAGGTCAAAGGTCACCGGCCTTAAATATGTCTGATTTGGGCTCTTACCGCGATTACTGAGAGCGGCTGTTCGATAAATTGTCATGTAAACTTGGCCTGAAGTATGCTATTATGAGGCACCAATGAACTGCATTAGATTTGGAGCTGAAAAGGTCAAAGGTCACCGCGGCCTAAAATATGTCTGATTTGGGCTTGGTTACCGCCGAAACTTGAGAACAGCCAGTTGGATTTTCATGTAACGTGGTGAAGATATATTATGAGGCACCAATTAACTAATTAGATTTTTGAAGCCTGAAAAGTCAAAGGTCAAAGGTCACCGCCGGCCTTATAAATATGTCGATTGGGCTCATTACTCTGATACATGAGTATGACTTTTCTGCATTTTTAATGTAACTTGGGAGAAGTATCTAATATAAGGCACCAATTTACTGATTCGCAATTTTGAGTGAAAGTGTCAGAGGTCTAAAGGTTCACAAGGCCTCTTGGTCCGAATTGAGGCTCATTGTACAATAATTTGAAGAACTCCTTAAATTGGATTTACGTAAACTTGGTCAAGGGTCACATGGGCTTATGCTTATTCTTATATCGAATTCGTCTTGCTACCATGGTAACTTGAAGCTTTTCAAGTTACATCAATCTGGATGGGAGTGCAGACTGCGGACGGCATAACACCAACGACTGCCACAGTCGAACTTGCTCTAGTTATTGTTCAACTTTGAATATCACCAGGCCAAACTCTGTCGTGAGCGATCACTACCCGTTCGGGTTCACATTCCTCCCAAGTGAGTTCAAGAGCAACGAGTCCTCCTCTGATCATCGGGCATTCAACATCCAGGCTGTTTGACGGACAAGGCCAGTAAAGAGGATGTCATGGATGTCTTGGGCCAAGGTAGGAGTGATGTCCTGGGCACTATCTAATAATTCATGGTGAATTTGCGAAGAAAATTTAATATAGGAGTATTTCTTCTAGTAGCTCTTTATTTGGCCTCTTTTTTTATGGCCATGCATTATATTTGGGACATGAACCATTCAAGTATGCCATGAATTAGTTCATAAAAATATTATTGTCATGTATTGTCATTATTTTTGTCCCATAAATGTTGTCATATATATTGTCCATCATGTTGCTCACTGTATTGATCATTATATATTGTCATTGTACAATATGGAAAAAATCTTATGCTCAATCGAGAAATTTAGGGACTCCCTAAAAAAATTCTTCCAAAAACAGGATGGGGACTGTTTTCACATGTGGCCAAAACATCATTTGCAAACATGAATTACAATGGCTGACCATTGTAATTGATGATATAGCTTACCCATGCTGAAAACAACGAAACTCATGATGCATGATATATTGAACTGACGTCCTGGATCTCAGTTGTACTCGCGCTACAAATTGAGCCAGTGTGTCAATACCACCTCATTGAACCTTTATGTACGTTTGCCAAGTGGCTGATAGCATGTTAACAGATAAGGGTTGTTGCTCTCCTATCACAGATGTCGTCAAGCGTCTAGGACTTGGTTCTGCCTGCAGGAGATTCGAGACTCGTTCGGGGCACAGCCGATTCAAAGCCTGCTAGAACTTGAGAAAGGTGATGCACTATTGACATTGTTGACCTTCTGTTGTTGTAGTTAACCTGTTAAAAACAATTTTGATTTGAATAAAATGCATTTTCACGTCTCCGAACCCCCATCCAAGCTCTCTCCTTGAGATCTCTATGGGTTAAATGTATGATGACATACAGGACATTTACAACGTTGATGGTACGAAATCGTAGAGGAGGGCTGTTAATTTTCAGAAACATTAAATACCCTCATTTTCTTCACTTATGAAAACTACTCCCCTGCCCCACACCAGTTTTTATTATTAAACTCTACAATGTGCGTTTTTTCGGCTGAGTGATGTTATGAAAACAATGGGATAAACATATTATTCACTGAGCACATTACCTGATTAATACCACATTCATATCATTCGTCTGTCATGACTGGTTAAAAGTAATGTCACGTGATTAATCTCTCTTACACACACACACACACACACACACACACACACACACACACACACACACACACACACACACACACACACACACACACACACACACACACACACACACACACACACACACACACACACACACACACACACACACACCACTCGTGCACCCACACAAACACACACATACAATCCAATAAAGTAACCTGCTAGGAGATGGACATTTTGTGTGTAATATATAACACATCTCTCTTATGTATTCTTTTAAGAAGACAGTATAGTAACTTAACGTGTATATCATTCACAGACTGACCCGAGTCCATATGATTAAAAAACGACCCAAGTCCATCAAATAAAAGGATCCCCCCACATAGGCGTACAGAGGATTTTGCAAGGGGGGGGGTAGGGGGTGTTCATCCGCGGCCAAATCCTAGGTCTATTTTTTTTCGCGGTCAGCCCAGCCGCCGAAAAGTGAAAAAAATTTCATTCCAAATCCGAGATCAAAAATTTTCCCCGGTCAGCCCAGCCGCCGAGAAGTGAAACATTTTTCATCCCAAATCCGAGGTCAGAAATTTTCCACGGTCAGACGGTCAGCCAGCCGCCGAAAAGTCGCTGCGGGGGGGGGGGGCCAAATTTTCAAACACCCCCTTTTGCTAAAGGGGTGTGTTTGACACCTAAAACACCCCTTTCGGTAAAGGGGGTGTTTAAACACCCAACACCCCCCCTGCGTATGCGTATGCCCCCAGTCACGTGAAGGTGAATTATGATGAAAATGTTAGCCTACATTTAAACTTGTATTCACGATGTAAGCTTAACCTATATATCATAGTCAAATATAATTTTATTGGAAATATTTTTAAAAAATAAGTTTTTTTCTATTTACTCAAAATGACCTCCATGGACTTGGGTCATTCGTATTTTTCATATATTCAATTGAAAATTACACTCATTGAAGAATACGGAAGCTGGGATTTTGGATAAAGGAAACTTACTTTAGGTTATGTCCGAATGAAAATCCTCTTTACTCGCATGAATTTTTGAATTGCTTTGATCAGGTGATGACAGTAGCCGCTACGGACAGTAATGACGATAGGTCCATCTGGACCAACGGGGCTTCCAACTATGGGAGCTGTGTGGATCTTTTCGCTCCAGGGAAGTGACGTCAGGAGTATTTATTTTGATAACAACTGGGGGTCAGTCTCTATGGGTGGTACTCTATGGCCTGCCTCACGTGTCAGGTAATAAACAGTGCATGATAGTGGACCAAATTTGTACACCAAAACCAATTGCAATGCAATTGAATGGAATAAACAAGATCAGATTTTTTTATCCTTTTGGCGACACATTTTAGTAAGGCATAGCAAGATAACAGTTACTGTGATTGATTGAAATGATTGTAATGCATTGTTTTATTTAATTCAGTGTCATCGCTTACAGACAAGCGATTTTCATGCCCTTTTTCTCTCATGTTTGTATTCACTATGTGACATGTAGGATGCAAATTAACAACTTACCTTCACTTAGGCTCCTTCCACACCTTTAATAAAAGATAATATTAGATAGTCTTGAAAGATAACCTTTTTTTCAGTCTGAAAAGATAACCTTTTAAATTCAACCTTCTGTTGAAAGTATACATTTCCCCTGATTTTGGCGATTTTGATACCCTTTTCACTGTACGCGCATACATCGTCCCGCCGTGAAAAACAACCCTTTTTACGCGTTTTTTTTCACACGCGCATGGTGTACGCTTGTGATGACAGTGCCCACCCCCCTCCCCCGGTTCTAATTACACCTGTCAAGGATTAAGAATTAGCTCAGTGGCATTTAGAGGCGAGAGAGTAAACTTCAGGTTGTCCTCACCATCCTTGTATACATGTGTATCAAAAAAAGTAAACACCTAGCTAAAAAATTTATTTAAAAAAAATCTCATGATTTTGAGATTATTTTTTCATATAAATTATGTAACCTTGACCTAAGCTATCTGGGCACACTGTTGGTTTGAAAGTATTTCACGCATGGGTGAGCACAACCCACTTTTGTTCCAATCAGTCAAAAAATGCATTTGCGCACAGAATTGCTGTTTCTATAGTAAACGTTTAATACCTCACAGACCGTTCTGCAGAAGTTCTCAACTGATGTTGCCCAAGTATT
>JZLH01S0184263.1:40730-51968 GCA_001188425.1 Eucidaris tribuloides | reverse complement strand
ATTCACGGTAACGTAATTACAATCAGAGAATTTTGGCTCATATTTTTCCACTCTCGTATCGTACACTTATTGACTTATTCATTTTAATACTGTGATACCGTGCGCGGCTGGTACTCCCCTGCTATCACAGCAATAATATTCATCTAACAAACTCATAAGCACACATCATTCAGAGAAAAAAATGGAAGAAATATAAAATGGTAACTCGATACCACACATTGAAGATTCAAACATTTGCCACTTCAGGTTTGGGAACAGTTCCTCTGAAATCTACAACCACATTTACACTAGTCTGATGTCTATATTCATTATTCATTATATTAACTTACTGTGTGTATATGTTTTTCAACATTTCATTCCATCTTTTTAGTGGTTAATCGTTTGCTTGGGACTTTCTTTCGTTTACTCGGTGGTAAGGAATTAAAATTCGGTAACGGAAATTACACCTTCTGATTTTCAATGCTGAAATAAAATCTCCTGTGCACTTGGCGTGTCAGTTCTCTGAAATTCGTTGTAGAGATCAGACAATTTCCTTCTATAATTAACCATAAAATAAGTATAATCTTGTAGATTTTAAGTAACGTGAAATATTACACAGGGACGATAATTATGTATTGTACAAATTTCAAATATTTCAAAATATATGTGACCCGCCTAACTATGTGAAAGTAATCAAATTTATCTGTCAATAATTATGCAACAAATAACACTGATTCTGTCCTCTCGGTTTGTCCTGAAACAAACTACATTGCACAAAAATTATATCTACCGCAAATGGTAACAGAATTACCACTTAAGAGCTTCATGTACAATGCTACACACATTAACAAGCAATGCTTGTGCTTCGCTGTTGTCAATGTGTCTGTATAATACAGCTATCCGAGCATTCTAGAATACTGACACAAAATTCGTAAATTACGTATTCACACTTGATCTGTGCATCCACAAAAATGAACCAAATGAATTGGAAAAACTGTATACATCAAGGAACAATCGTAGATATGTCTATAAAGAGAAGTTACATAGAATCCGATAACTGTGTTGTGTAGATGCATAGTGATGATCAATCTGAATATCACAAACCAGAAACTTTAGCTGTATTGAACAACATGTACGGATAATGTCTGCTCTGAAGTTAAGAACTGACAATTCTTGTAGAAAAAAAAAAACTAAAAACATTAGAGTCTGCATCACTCTGCAACGGTCAGTTGAGTAAGAGTTGTGAATTTACTGGAAATTGACTATTTTATGAACAATTGCCTTTGTGAAAGTAGGCCTAACTTAAAGATTACATAATTTCAGCCAAACATCATGTATAACACAAATTAACTTTGAGAAATTTGCAGTACTCTCCCTGTTTGTTCATGCTTAGCTGATGAATTAGTATTACACTTTTCTGTAGGGTGTAAAGTACTGGATGCATAGCCCTATTTTTCAGTTCTAGAACTTGTATTAGCCACATGCAGTATTCATTGTCCCTAACTTCCAATGGCAATTGTGCATGCCTGTTCAATAAATATAGCTCTGGGCACACTGCGTGTTGTCTCCCTTGATGACTGAAGTCATTTTCACATTTTAATCTATCTCACCCTCACACCGTGGAATTGCCCAGATACTCAAAAAGCAATACATAATTATAACAGGCAAATTCAAAGTAACAAATAACAAGATAACACGAAAACAGATGATGTACAAAATGTAAATGTGAACATTACAGGTAGGCAAGCTGAAATAAATGAGTGTTTAACAAAGTTTTGAAAATGTTCACTGTTCCAGCATTGCGTATGTGAAGGGGTAAGTTGTTCCATAGAAAAGGGGCAGCGAAAGAAAAGGATCGTTGACCATAAGATTTGGAGGGAATGCGGTAAGGAAGCTGCAGGAGGGCTTGAGTTGAAGAACGCAAGGTCCGTGACGGAATATAGGGATGTAGTTGGTCAGAGAGGTAAGCTGGTGAGAGTCCATTTATTGATTAATTATCCAAGAAAAATTGAACAAATACACTAAGGGTCTCTTATGTCACAAAATAAATGCTTCAACTTAAAATCTACTCACTTAAACACAGATGTTCCTTCGCATCCCTGGCCCAAAATTTGTTTAGGGTTGAAGAGGATTTTTCCAACACTGACAAAGCCTTCAGGGATCGCATCCCCTCCTCCGAATCCTCCTCCACTTCCCCTTTCTCTTCCTCCTCCTCTTCCTCCTCGTGAGCTTCCAGTCTCACTGTGTGTACTACTGGCATGAGATGCTGGGGCAGAGGTGGGTGTCTGGGAGACGACAACTAGGGGCTGGATGGGGATGAAATTGGGAGAAAGATGGGGATGGTTACTATCAAATAGATTTTTGATGATCACATTAAAAGCTATCAGTAATGTTGAATTAAACATGATAAATCAAAACAAAAATCATACAAATCAATGGGACTCTTTAAGGTAACAGCATTAACATATACAGTTAAACCTGTCTTAGCGGCCACCTCTCTATAGCAGCCAACCTGTCTATAGTGGCCACTATAGACAGGTTTCACTGTATGTATAAGTCTATGGAAGCAAATAACAAACAAAGAAATCATATCTTCATTTTATTTTCAAATATACAGGAGATGTTTCATTTTTTCTTTGTCAAATAGTATTCAGTGTCCTTTATAACAACTAATACGAGTCTTTGGGGTTCTGCTACTAAACCACTACAAAAAAACTGAAAGAAGCTTGTGAGTAATCACTAATTATAGTATACAATTTAAAAAAGAATTTACGATCGAAGACGAGACTACTAACATGGAACCCCTGTCCTTGTTCGGTTCCAAGAAATAATGCACTGACTGTTACGTCTTGTGCCGAAACTCTGCAGTGTTGGTGGTACATAAATTTTCAAAATACTAATCTGATCAAGCAACAATGAATTCACTCATTTTTAGATGTGTCGGTATTAAATATACAAACTACAAAAACTAACATCTTTGTCAATGCAAACTTAGGTTTAATGTATTCATTTAATTTAACTTGACAGAAATGTCAAATTTTATTCTTCATAGAAATACAAATATTAACCCATTGCTTCTCAGATTCTGCACACATCGAGTTATTACACCACACTTCCCATTCCAGAAGCCAAAGGGTTACGTGCATGCCTGTAGAAGCAAGACAAAATATGCCTATGTTAATTTTTAGTGCACATCATTGGCTGAGAGCGAGAAGGGCACTTCTACTGTACAAAGTAAATAGCATTTGTGCCCTTCTGGTTCTAAGCAAATGATATGTGATCCATATAACACAGCTTTACTCACCTTTGGAAGGAAGTACAAAATGGCCGCCAGACCAGCCAACAGGGTGAAAATTCCCCCAAAGAAGACGGCTTCGCTCCTCACCAGCCAGGAGGTGGGCTCTCGGGACTCGGGTGGGTCGGGTCGTCGGGGAGTTGGGTCAGGGGAGGGGAGAGGTAGTGGACTGGGGGAGGACTCCAGGACCGGGGGTTTGACGTCCAGGGCGGGGGTCGAGGGGCGAATGACCAGGGCATTGTCGGGCATTTCATGATATCCTGAAATATGAACAAGAACATTAAAAAGAGGGTGTCAGTATCGCACACACTATTATCCATTCAAATTCTAACAGTCCTTGTTCATTTATCCCCACTTATGTTTGAGTGCCTCGCGCACAAGTTCTTACATATGGAGAGGATAATTGTAACAAAGTAACAAAGGATAAGCATGCCACTCAAGTTACACTGTTTTTTTCAAATATTAATTGTACTGTTTTTGAATATTTTTTGCTCAATGCCAGTACAGTTGGTACTCAAATGTTAAACTGCATGCCACATAACAAATGATTTCTAACTACTTTCTCTTTCCTGTAAATCCTACAAGAATTTTTTAAGTAACAAATTTTGACAGATGTAATTCTCTGCCACACAATCAACATTTATGCTCTTGCCCACCCTCAGCAGTTTTGTGCACAGCAATACCATGTCAAACTTAATGCTTCATTAGATATTACTTCTGCATTGTACTTCCCTCATCTGGTAACTAAACACCTCCATGCACTGTATACACCATATATTTTGCATACAAATATTTTCATGATTTTCCTTCTTCCAGATGGGAAATTAAAACATGTATTTTGATTTTTTTATTGCAATTTCATTCACTTTGTATGGGTAATCAGGAAGGGAACATTTTTTACGGTATAATCACAACATTTTAGACAATAAAATCACCGCGAAATATTCAGCGTATAGATTATCAGGTATCAATTTGGAAGTAGTAACATTTTTCATGCCTTTGCCACAAAGTCAAACAGAAGGTCTGGTATTGCATATTATCACACTGCATATGGGTTCCTATTGGGAAGATATTAAAGAGAAAAGGTAGCTAACTGACCAAGCAAGATCATAGCATGTCCATGATTGTTGTCGTCTCTGAGGGGATTCCCCGCCGGTCTGCCGCCATGAGATTGTGATACCGTGGCTGTGAATCCTGGACCTTCAATGAGGGGAGGGCTCCAACCCCTGGCCTACATGCCAAACAAAACAACACAAACAAATAAAGGATTTATTTATTTATTTATTTATATTTTATATTTATTAACGGTATACATAGCTCATGCTTGGCAGCCCGAGGGCTGAATTGCGCATGGCACACAATATTGGACCATGTATCCTTCAGCAAGGCAGCAGCTATACAGCGCCATAGAAGGGGCCCGAAGAATGTTGATATAGTGTTGGAATGGCCATCACACCGGGTTTTCACCCTTCTCTTTTCGATGAAGTGTGTGGGTTCTTCAACGTGCTGAGGTGTTTCTGTCTCAACACGGGACCTCCGGCTTTACGTCCTATCCGAGGGACGGGATAATGGGGATAAAGTGCCTTACCCAAGGACACAACCGCCACAACGTGGGCTCGAACCACGGACATTTATGTCGGGAAGCTAAGGTGTTATCCACTACGCCATGACGCCTCCGCTTATAATCTTGAATAAGTGATACACCAAGCTGTACTCTGGCACACCACGTAGAAATCTGCCATTTTGTTTACTTATTTTTGTTTTCAGCACTGTGCCCTGGGTTACAAAACTTTTTTAAAGTTATGTCTGTAGTGTGCTTCTCACTGATTAAAACCTCTTGTGCAAAATGTTTCCTTAAATGATCTCATATAACACTACAGAGGGTAAAAATAAATTCAGCCTCATTTTCACCCCACTTTTTGTCAGTTCTATGTCTCTCTATTGTGTGCTGGTGCAGCTGCAGCATCGTTACTAAACAAAATACTTTAAATGGACACAAGAATGATCTACACAACGTGGTACACTGAGGCACAACAGTATTACATAAACATCTTACCTATAGCAGTATAAGAAATGAACTCGAAACAACAGAAATTCTTAAAACTAAATTACAGCACCACTGGTTTTATGGTGACATTACATATGCTCAGGTGAAAATTGCTCCTACAAAGATATTTTCAAAGACTGAAAAGTTAGAGTTATCATTGGGATTTTGGTCCATTTTAGGGTGAGGATTGGGGTGAGGGTTAGGTTTACGGTTAGAGTAATGATTAAAGGTAAATGGCATGATTGGGGGTAGTCATTAACTTGGGGTATTCTAGAATCAAGTAAACTGTGCAAGGATACCACTGTGAAAATTTGGTAGTCAAAGGTTGACTTGTTCTGAAATAAATTCCATCTGTATGCCTTGTGATAGACAAATCTGTCGTGTAGGGTTCTATGGGAGGTATTTTTATCGGGGCACGAGAGAAACTATGTTCACTCTTGATTCAGCTTACGTAAACAAATTCAAGATAAATCCTTCCAGCCAGGATATACAGTCCAGCTGGTGTATCCATTGATATATCTTTCAACCAGTTTGGTTTGAGAAGCATTTTTTGTTTCTCCCAATCATATCACTGCCCTTTAATATTAGCATTTGGTGCCGTATTTCAAGTGATGCAATCAGTTTTATATAACATTTTAGTTAGTTAGACCATATGTTAATCACTTTAGCTAGTTTGTTTGCACTGCATTTTTAACACGTTACTCGAATGAATGTTGTCTATCAGGACAGAGTACAAGGTTACATTCTTTACCCTTCGTTGCTGTTGTTGTGTTAATTTTCATCAATATTTGATGCTTATCATATCACATAATTTGGTCATGTCAAATGTTACTTGATAAGTCACATATGGTATCATATACCAGTATATTTATAGAGTTTATACAATTAATATCATATACCAGCATATATACTGGTATATATGACAAGTTTGTAAATTGTTACTAACAAGTAACATAGTGCAAAATGGATTATTCTTGGTGTGAACTGGTGTACTAATATAAACCAGGGGCGGATCCAGCTTTTTATAAAGGGGGGAGGGTGTGGGAGGGGGGTGTCCCCCGTCCGACAGTAGGGAACATTTTTTGAAAATCTGTGTGTGAAAATGGCGTTTTCTTGCATCTAAAAACCACTATTTAAAATTACAAGTTTAAAAAAAAGATAAGATTTTAAAAAAGGTCCCCGGATTTTTTTTTTTTTTGGGGGTGGGGGTGCAACCCCCCCCCACCACCCCCCCTCTAGATCCGCTCTGTATAAACTATTCTTTACCATAAACTCATGATTACTTGACGTGAAAGATTTTAGAGAATGGTAACCAAACTTTATATTTGTTGGTAGTGATGTTGCCGTAATTATACAATGCGAGTTGTGGGCAACTTCTCCATATGTTGGGCCAAATGACTGTCTTGTATGATAATCAATAAACCGTTTAAGTTATTTTATGGATGTTTCATTGTTAGGAACCTGGAGACAAGCTATTCCATTAACCTGCTAATTAAAATGGACTTCAATTGCGGAAATCCAGTTGCATTACTTGTTGCTTAGTCAGACAAGCCTCAAACAAGCTTTCGGGTTGTCAAGAACAACCTTTGTTTGAAAGGTATGCATGGAATTTGGATACATTACAAAAATGGCCTATTTGAAAACAGTCTGTCACTACTAGAATGCTTAATATTTAATAGCTATTTTTAGAAAGAGCTAGAAAATTAATTGGTTATCGAAGATAAAAACTAGTCAAATTCATTCTTTCTGACTTTGTAATTTTGAATAGCACTCAGCTGTAAAAAGTGGCTAAGGAAAAATTTCAAGTAAAAGGAAAAAAAAATGCTTTTTAGATCAAAACAAATTTGTCTGATCAGTACTTACAATAATCGGCACCGACTCTTCTTCTACTAAGGCTGGTAGTGCCAGCAATCCAGTGGGGTATTCTCCAATGTATAATGTAGGCCTGTAGAAAATGAGAGACAATTATGATATCTTACAAGCCAGGAATTTTTATAAATGTTTAATAGAAAATAATGATCAATACTAGGAAACATTATTCCATGTTATTTTCATCAGCAAGGAATATTCCATATTTTTATTCTTTTCTCAAATTACAGTAACATTCTAAACATTTTGTAATTATCACCACTAATGCTAAAATTATATATCTAATTGCAGAAATTAATATGCAAATATGGATTAAACTTAAATATTCAAATGCTGTTATTCACTTCATACAAGTATATCAGGAAGTGAACAAATGCACAGTTGTTTTATAGCAAAATTCACAAAAAAAAATTCACCACAAAATACTCAGCAAACACAGTATCACAGTCCTGTCCAAGTTAGAATTTGTATATTAAATTTTGCTCCAAATGTTGATAATGTAAGATACATATCTTTTATGTATTCAAATCTAATTTGCATAACTTATTCGTTTAGTGCAAAATCTTGTACACAAAGTAAACATATATTTGTGCAATAACAATACAATAAAATTGTGTAACAAGTTAATGTAGCATTTGATGTATTTTTGGTTTCTTGTATACAGTTTGTGAATCGTGCACAATTCAACCCATAAGTGCCATACCAAGTTTTTAATCTTTATTGAATTGACTCAACTTGAACTGAAATTTGTATGCAACAGGAGCCACTTTTGCCATTAAAAATATCAGCATATCCTTAAAGGCAGGGAATCTTGTATACAGTCCTCCAGCAGCACAGCAAAACATCCCTCATGCCCTCAGGCTATTGACAAAGGACATGTTTGTAAAATCTGAGAATCAGTAATTACCTAAAATTTGAAAAATATGCAAAAAAAAAACAATGGTCGTTGAATGTATGTTCTATGCTACAATTATTTATCCCGAGACAGCAATTCAAATCAAGTCTAATGCTCACAATATTTCCACTTCAACAGGGTGTTTAGCTCCTACACTTTGCTAAAGGTTCTGTGATGGTAGTTTCTCTTATATATCAGTGTATTAACGTGACAAATTTTAGGCAGCCAATGAGACACCCTATTAAATGATTAGGACTAGGGTAAATACTTACACAAGATGAGTGTGTTTTGAGTAGCCCAGGAGCTGGTTACGCCATGTCGGATACTCTCCCCCATCCAGTAGGTGATTGAGGGTGTTGGGGGAGACAGAGGTATGCGACACCTTGTGGAGCCCCTCCCCCACCAGACGGTAGAGCGCCACCACTGGCGAGCTGTGGCTAGTCACCCACAGCATCTCGCCGGTCTTCTTGTCCAGGGTCACCATCTGACCGTCGGCGATGGACGAGAAGTGACGAAGATCTGGAGTAGGTGGGATTTCAAAATTGGAACACAGGTTTATCATAATTAATAAACTTACTTACCAGTTTAACTAGTTTTTAACTTTGTTGCTTACTTAATTTGTAACTTCTTTCCTATGTAATTACTTAGTTCCTTACTTTGATGCTTCCCTACTTCATTACTTACCTATTTATTTAGTTCCTTTCAATTGTTACTTATTTACTTACTTACTTGCTTACTTACTTACTTAATTGCTTACTTACTTTAGTTCCTTACTTTGTTTATGTAAGTTCTTATTTTCCTGTTTTGTTTCTTATTTACTTAGTTCTTACATTGTTTATTACTTATTTACCTTGTTACTCACTTTAGTTTCTGAGTTCCTCACTTAGTTCCTTACTCGTCTCCTTACTTTGAAACTTAATTCCTTACTGAGTTCCTCACTTAAATACTATTTTACTTGTTCAGGTGTTCCTTACTTACTTTGTTTCTTTGTTCCTTATTTTATACACTACCTCAATTAAAGTTTAGAAAATACCTGAAAATTGTTATTGAACCATTTGGTATTTTTGTTCAAGAGATACATTTATGAATAGATATATATGTAAACAATCGGCAATTGATATCTATAAATGAAATCAATTGTTGAGAATACCAAAATATCTCTACAACATAATACTGCTAAACAAAGAAATAAATCAATGTTCACCTTTACACATAATCATGGTGGTAATATGATACAGTTTATATATCCAGCCTCCATGTGTTTATGTTCGCTGGTTATTGCTTTTAATTGATAATTGATACTGTCTGCTATAGGGCAAGTCCAAGATAACGTAACCTCAGATGTCAAAATTTCATCTTGATCTAATAAAGAAATATTTAATACCATTGTGAAGCTCAAGAGTTAAACTTTTTAATTCTGTAGAATTCAATGTCATATTAAGAAATTTATGCAAATTCCAAGGGGTTAATTTGCATAAATGTAAAACTCAGCGTTACGTATGGGACAATTGAAAAAAAATCCTATTAAATCATGGAAAGACATCTAATATTTAATTTATATATGGACATGAACCCTTTATCATCATGTTTCATTGTGCATAGAAAGTCAGGCATTAATCAATTAATTATGCAAATTAGGTGCTGTCCAAGCATGAGATGTCCCATACGTAACAAATTTAGGACGATTTTTAAATTTTTTTCATAGAATTGAAGACTTATTGCAATGAAACAGTGGGATGTTCTAATTTATTCATTTTGAAAGTAAAATGCCCTATTAAGCTTTGAAAATTTAATTAGACCTTTATTTTATAAGACAATGAAAAAATGTTACGTATGGGACATTGTGTTACGTATGGGTACATTTTAACACAAAGTGAATGGAGAACCAAAAACTTCATAAACTGACTCTATGTCGAATTTTATTAGATTTAGTGGTTTGTTTTGATATGGGTCATGAAGAAACAATAGGGATCATCAATTCTACCCTAAATTTTGCTCTTCAGCACCGCCCTCTACGAGAATCAGCAACCATACACGAAATGCTACATGTGGGACTACAGTTTGGGACTTCTGAATAAGTGTTATGTCAAATTTTTGTCCCGTCTTTGCACAAATTTAAGGAAAATTGAATTTTTGTGATATTTATAGATGATGTTTATCTGTACTACCATCTCATCCATATTAGAAACCTAAAAAACAACTTTGGATCAAAACAGAGATGTTTGAATGACAACTTTTCCCTGAAAGTATACCATCTATACGCTGTTGAAAACGGGTATCAGCAGACCCCATATTGGTATAAAGTACTCAATTTTCTTACCTGATACCTTAGGAGTATACCTGGACAAGTGGTATGTTAGTGTAAGTTTTCATTTATATTCCATAAACCATAAACAATGTTACCCAAAGAACTCTAAATATTGGATATCTCCACAATTAAATCAATGGGGGACAAAATGTCCCATACGTAACTGTCCCATACGTAACATGTCTTTTGCCGACATTGAGTAGTGCCTATATGTAAAAAGTACTTTTATTTATGAAATGAAACTTTGCCCAAATAATCTTGAATATTGCACCTTTTACCACACTGGATTTCAAGTTGCTGACTGAAATACTTTCAGAGAGTTTTCAACTCAAATTTTTTTTTGGAAAAAACATCATTTTTTGCAGTCCCATACGTAACGCGACACATTTTCTTATGTAACATATTATTGCCAAGGTTAAATGTCACCATTCTTCATATGATTATTCTTCCCCTAGATACCATGCATATAAATGATAAACTAAAAGAATTCAAACAACTTAACATTATATTTTAGATGGTTAAAATCTCTGAATATCCCATACGTAACGTGCGCGTTATCTTGGACTTGCCCTATATATTTTATATTTTGCATCATTTTAAAAATTGAAAAGGAAAAAAAAATAATACACTGTGTACATATACTGTTTATGTTTATTGTTCACTTAAATTATTTTCATTTGATCAGTACAAAAGTCATGCTTAATAATTTCACATGTTAACAATACAAGTGAACAGACCTTGTCATTATTGCTTACATACGCAAAGTCGCTGCCACAGTCAGTTCAGCAGGCATCAAAAAATCCCTTCCTTTTATGAAGGGCGTTAATTCATGGGAACGCGCTGTG
>JZLH01S0184263.1:29991-40705 GCA_001188425.1 Eucidaris tribuloides | reverse complement strand
AATTCAATGTCATATTAAGAAATTTATGCATAGCAAGGGTAATTTGATAATTGCTAAAACGTCAGCGGTTACGTATGGGACAATGAAGAAGAAAAATCCTAGTTAAATCATTATGGAAAGACATCTAAATATTTAACTTATATATGGACATGAAACCCTTTATTCATCATGTTTCATTGTGCATAAGAAATCAGGCATTAATCAATTAATTATGCAAATTAGGTGCTGTCAAGCATGAGACTGTCCCATTACGCTTAACAAAGTTAGACGATTTTTAAATTTTTTTCATAGAATTGAAGACTTTTGCAACTGAAACAGCTGGGCATGTCTAATTTATCATTTTGAAGCTAAATGCCCTTAGTAAGCTTTGAAATTTAATTAGACCTTTATTTTATAACAATGCAAAAATGTTACGTTGGACATTGTGTTAACGTATGGCGACATTTTAACACAAAGTGAATGGAGAAACCAAAACTTCATAAACTGGACTCTATCTCACAATTTTATTGAGATTTAGTGTTTTGTTTTGATATGGGCATGAAGAAAGCAAATAGGGATCATCACTGCTACCCTAAATTTTGCTCTTCAACACCGCCCGTCTACCGAGAATCAGCAACCCATACACGAAATGCTACATGCTGGCGACTACAGTTGGGACTTCGAATAAGTGTATGTCAAATTTTTGTCCCGGTCTTTGCCACAAATTAAGGAAATTGAATTTTGTTATATTTAATAGATGATTGTTTATCTGTACTACCGTTCTCATCCATATTTAGAAACCTAAGAAGCATTTGACAAAACAGAGATGTCTCGAATGACAACTTTTCCTGAAAGTATACCATCTATAGCCTGTGAAACGGGCTATACGACCCCATATTGGTAAGATACTCAATTTCTTACCTGATAACCTTGAGTATTACTGACAAGTGGTTTGTTAGTGATAAGTTTTTCATTTAATTCATAAACCATAAAAATTACCCAAAGAACCTTACAAATTATTATCCACATTAAATCAATGGGGGACAAATGTCCCGTACGTAACTGTCCCATACGTACATGTTCTTTTCCGACATGTGAGTAGTGCCTATATGGAAAAGCTACTTTTATTATGAAATGAAACTTTGCCCAAATAATCTTGAATATTGCCACCTGTTTACCACACTGATTTTCAATTGCTGACTGAAATACTTTTCAGAGACGTTTCAACTCAAATGTTTTTTTAGGAAAAAACATCAATTTTTTTGCAGTCCCAACGCTAACGCGACGACATTTTCCTTATGTAACATATTATTGCAAGGATGAAATGCACCGTTCTGTCATATGATTATCTTCCCACATAGATACCATTGGATATAAAACATGATAAACTAAAAAGAAGTTCAAACCAACTTAACATGATATTTAGATGCGTTAAAATCTCTGAATATCCCTATACGTAACGGCGGCTTTATTTGGACTTGCCCTATATATTATTAATATTTGTGCATCATTTTAAAAAGTATGAAAATGCGAAAAAAAATAATACATCTGTTGTACTATATACTGTTTTAATGTTTTATTGTTCACTTAAATTATTTTCATCATTGATCAGTAACAAAAAGTCTGGATTTATATAAGTTTCAACATGTTAACAATACAAGTGAACAGACCTTGTCATTATTGGCTTACATTACGGCAAATCGCTGTCCAGTCAGTTCAGCAGTGCCCATCAAAAAATGCCTTCCTTTTTATGAAGGAGCGTTAATTCATGGGGAACGCGCTGTGCATATATAATGAGCTTGGCACATCATTTTGAAACTCCAAAGAAACTTAGAAAAATCAAGTTCTAATAGCTTTAGTGTGATACCGATAAAAGCTGTAAAGGAGATATTCAACCTTTCAGCCAATATCTTTCCATTTGACATTTATACTTTGCTTTTCAATGTGTTAAAATGAAGCGTTCAAATTTGATGTTAAAATTGAAATTTTTATTGAATTTTCAACAGTTAAAAGTCCATTTAAAAATATTCTTTGCATCTCTACTAATTATTTACCCAGGGTAAAGAGGCAACCAATTATCTGTCTTTGTATGTTGGGTTAGTTTTGCTATTCATTTGATACCAGTCAGATCCAGCAAAGTGCAAATGAGTACATAATGCCACTCAGTAAAATGATGAGAAAGTATCTCTTGGATGCTGGTGGTTTTCCTCACTAAACTTGATTGGCCAGAGAGAATACAAAACAGGCCTTCACTGCATTACACTGGGCAACAGGTTCACCATAAAAGCGTCATCACCAGTGGGTGTCTTGGTTTGAATTAACGCACTGGTTTGGGTCAGCATCACATACCAGGATTGCCAGCAAATCCATGCCTCATATTTTGCATCTTCTGAGATTTTGCTGGATCCTGACTGGTATACGACACAACATAAATAGCAAAACAAATGTCATAGAAAGAAAGCTGAATAGTTGGTCTTTCCAATGTATAAAAATGAAGGAGATGCAACCAGATTTAGCTTTCATTTGAGTTTGATAAAGAGAAGAGAAAAATTCATGTTTTTATCATCTTTTTGACCTCAAGTTTAATAATCTTATCAGAGGTCAAATTAAATAAAACACATATAGGTATAAACTTTGGAGCATCTGCTATGTTATCATTTCAATTTCTTTTTTATACACCACTGTAATCATGAATTATTGTAATTTCAAAAAGAAGAGTCTCAGCTCATTAAGTATGCAAAGCGCACAGAGAAGTTTTGTGTCCTCCGTTCGGTGCCTCATTATCCCTCATTTGCATACACACTGCCGACTGACTGCTGCAGAGTATTTACAGTGGTAAATAGTATTTATTTCAATGCTACTACAAGTCTGAAGTCCACAATAATCAATTACAAAATATGATTAGCATGAATAGCATATCACTAGACTAAAATAAAGGGAGGATTATGATATACACAACTTGACCCAGTTAAATATGTTATCTATGTGAGTAAATATTAACAATAAACATAATGTAAATGGTTGTATAACATGTGTTGAGATTACAAGTGAATACTATGCAGCTCATAAAATTAGCTAACAGTTGGTAACAAGACGTGAGAATACACTCACGATATACACACAAACATACTTGACTAGTTTAAATAACCAAATTAGACTTGGCCTAAGTTGCTATGGAATTTTGTTGAAGTGTTAAAATGCCTGAAGAACACAAAACAGTAGGGTCAGTGACAAAATCATTTTTCCACTTGTGGTGCTACTGATGGTTGTAGTTGCAGCTGAATTAAATGTTAAAGAAACAATAGCACTTTTGAGCTACTAGACATTTAACTCTTTGTGTGCGGGACCGTGAAACCCCTGCGTGCGGACTTTTTTTCAAGAGCGCTCAGTTACGGGAAAGGAAATTAAATGACTGACTTCAACTAGCTATAACTTTTGACAACATCGGTTTTAGGAAAAATGTTGTACAGCAAAGTTGAAGTACATTTTGCAGACCTTCTGATTGCATAAAGGCTATTTGGAAATATACATCTGGATTTTGTAAAGTAATGCAACCAATATACATGAAGTTCTAAGCGGCCTGCTTGATAATATATGACTCCATTCAAATAATACAAGAGGGTAAACCACAAGCTGCATATAGAAACCTGATTTGTTACAACTTAGAGACGAGTCACCAAAGGTCAATGAATAGAGATAATGAAGAGATTATCAGTGAACAGTGCGTCTTATTGTAATTGACTTTGAGTGTTCTTTTCAAAATTCACTTCCACCTAATCCAGCGTTCTTTTGTATTACGGGGCCTTGATTGTATTAATCGATTTTTATGGTTCTTTTAGAATCTTACATAATACCCCGTACTTGAGGAATGTAAACAATACAAAGCGAATACTGCTACCATCGGGAAAATCAGTATAATTTGGGTGAACACAATCGTTTCTACGTTTGAGCGTGAAATGCGAATCCCGCACGCTGCCGGGAGAGCATGAGTGCGAACTACGGGTGTAAAGAGTTAATATCTCTTTTTGATAGAAGTCTCTTCCATAAAACTGGACAAGAGGAAGGATGAAAGATAAACTTGACTTCAAAGAGAAATTAATACAGGAATGTAGTGAAGATGTTCAACTCTTTGACACTCTTACCATAATCTGTTTCCTCTGTGGCCACGTGGGATGAATAATCCGAGAAACTTACATTCCAGCTGTAAGCAGAAAGAGACGAATAAATATTTTCCCCGGTACCTTTCATCACACTACTGTGTGTCCAAGAAAAAAAATGGTCCAATCAGGAGAAAATCATTTCAGGTCATTTCTTTCTTCAAAAGTTATATGTCTTTGGTATCATATTAAAGCAGAATAAATTTTCTTTCTGATAAATTTAATCCCATTCAATTTGCTTTTATAAGTCAAAAGTTATGATTATTTTTGTGCAGTCAGGCAAAATTGCGTTTGTCCCACTTTTCGTGTTGATGGTGAAAATCAACAATGACACTTGAAAACAGAATGTGTTAATCATAATAAAATTAACACTAGTAATTAACAACTTAAATTATGAAAAAAATGAAAGAACCCACAGAAACATTTATCCTTGATAAATTATGCTATACTTTGTGGTTCTTATGTTAAAAGGCCATACACCCTAACTCCTTAGGAGTAAAATAAGGCCGCTGCTATGTGGCCATCCTGTTAATGAACATTCACACTGTTTTTGTGTTGCACCACACATGTACATCTCCTTTGTTAATGTAAGATTTACTCTTTCGTATTGAAATAATAGAACAAAAAACAACCTCAAAGTGCTTGAAATATGTTTGTAATAATCACTGAATAATTTTACTATAACTTCCACGCCATTTAGTGGTTTCTTTCTCGAAAGATAGCTTACACAACGTACAAGATCTACATACATAGTAAAAGTGTATAGTGGGACAAAAGCGAATTTTCGTCATTGCAGAAAATTCAATACATCTCAGGATTGATGCAATCAAATGAAATGAAATAAATTGCAATGAAAAGTATGGTCTTTTAGCTTTATGACAATATCTGACTTGACTCGGTTTTATGTGATTTTCTTATATTAAAAAAATAATTTCCGATTGGACCATTTTTTCTGGGACACACTGTATAACAATTCAACTTGTAAGACGTAATGCAAATATTTACTCACTGGATATCATACACTTCATTATTGTAATATTTCTAATATTTATATACAAAACAGTTTCCAATTTTGTAAATATTCTAAATATTGCTGGATGATTTTGATGCAAAATGAAGTTATTCATTCATTCTCCGAATATTGTAATATTCATAATATTTATGTACAAAACAGTTTTCAATTTGTAAATATTCTAAATATTGGTGAATGATATTGGTGCAAAATAATGTCATTCATTCATTCACTCATTCATTCATTCATTCATTCATTCATTCATTCATTCATCACCAGGTTATGCACTCACGGTTCAGGTGCCCTATTCACAAACACTTCAGATATTCTTACCCAAATACTAACTCGTACCAAGTTTGGTTTAAATCTCTGCACACACATACCATCCCTGAAAGTATCTACAGATGAATTGTTTTATTTCTTGGAGTTCTGGTTCTGTTTCTAATCTTGTACTTTAAAAAATGTGTTGGAAGGTACTAATTGCAATTTCTATGATTAAGTTTTTCTAAGCTAATTAAGCCATTGAAAACAGTTTGATTTTGCTTTATCACACATTTCACATAGACTTTGTGATGTGATATCTCATCCCTCATCTTAAACGGGTTAAGTGAATTTACTGGGTAAAACACTCACATTTTGTTGCTATTTCTGCTGTCAAACATGGTGACGGTGAACTCCGTACGACCCAAGAACAGGGTGGAGCTACCAGATAACGGACAGGAGGACTGGCTAGACTCAGTGGACAGGGTCTGTTTCTTCTGGCCAGAATTGACATCTACAGCTATCCATGTATCCGTCTTCCTACCTGCAAAGGGACAAAACAAAATTTAACTCTTAACATGCCATGGAAATTACAGCTCTATGGACGTCGTATATATTGTGTGGTGTATATTTGCTACTTTGCCATAGTTAGAGTTAAGAGTTAAATGTGTAGCTAACTTGTAGATTTTTCTCCACTCTGTTCATCAATAAGCCAGTTTACAGTTCAGTTGATGCCATGATGTCACAGATCTTTGAAGAGTGGGACAGGTCTTTCCTGAGCCATTTGAGATCAATTATTTGTCTGATAATGGTGGACTGTATGAATTAGTTATTATTATTAAAGTTTGGCTGGAATGCCTACAACTTTACATTCTGACATGCACCTGGTGCATACATGAACATAACTTACATGAAAACCTGTCTAGCATTTATCAAATTGATGATTGTTCAGTTGACCTTTATCTGCACATGCACAAATTGCAACTGTAAACTGACTTATGTTGTGGAATTTTTCCTTTATCATGAATACATTAACGTAATACAATAAAATTTAAATTAATATTTGCAGAATCCACATGTACAACATGGGAAAACAAAAATTCAGCAGCATAAAAAAATTGATTTACTCAAAACAGTCTCAGTATGTAATATTACAACTGTATACCGAAAGCAAAGTGAATGAGAGTTCACACAAGGACACACATTAAACAATGTGGGTTACCATCTACTGTGCAAAAGTTAATGAGTCATTGCTGAATGTCAATATAGGTCTACACGCTGGCAGGTTATGGTAGATTAACTTGAGTCAACATGATTAAGAGTTTAAAAGCTGTCATATCAGCTCACCACTCAATCCTATGAACGTTTATGTTACATAAATCTTGAAAAGTTATAAGTTCGATGAGCAATAATTTAGTAACTTACCTGTGTACAACATATTATCAGGACCTCTGAATGGGGAAGATGCCACTATTGATGGTATGGTCAGGGGAAGTTTCTAGACAATTTAAAAACAAAAATAGAATTGTTTTGAAGTTCAGTAATCAATAGAATTAATGCAACAATAATCAGCAGCACAATTACTTTCCTTTGAAATTATGGCCTCCATAAACAAATAACGAAAAAGAGGAGTTTCAAATCTGTGCATGTAATAATGTGAAGTGGTTTTCGACCAAAATGTACAAAAGTTGTGGGTAGAGGGTGATTTGCTCAAAAAACTTCCAGAAAAGTTCCTGTATATCAAGATATTGAGCCAATTTCTATGCAATAATTGAAAGAATTTAGATTTTCCAATAATCTATTTTAGTATTGATAAAAAACAAAAGAGAACAATAGAGGGAGAAAAAATCACACAAAAAAAATCAGAAAAAGGACTCATCAGTCACAAAACAGCCACCGCAAAACTATTTACATGAGCAATGTTTCCCAAGTAAAACACAAAAATAACCCTTGAAAACAAGGTTGTTTCTTGATAGAGGGTGTTGAAAAGTTGCACCTAAATAGTGTGATATGTCTTTATTCTCACCCCAGAGAACAAAGTTTTTTCACAAGCTCCTTTCTTCCCTCCCCCAAACAAAAACAAAAACTTCTAAAATTTCTGTCATAAACTCTAGACAGTATAATGATGCATACATGTACAGATCAGCCATCTGATAAGGTCAAAGGTTAAAGGTCATACAACCCTACCTTCAAACCATCTCCACCTGGTCCTAGAACATAGAGGGTACCATCTGTAGGGTCTGGTAGAAAGGTGATCTTTTCTGGGGTATCGATGGCCATCTTAACCACTGGTTCTGGGGGAAGAGTAAACATTTTGATGATCATTCACGAATGGCAGAAAACACACCCACATTTCTATTTCACTTGTAGTAACTGAGTAGTAGTAAGTAGACATTGTATTAGCCATATTTCGTCAAAACTGATTGCTTCTTTTTTAAAGAAAAACTACAAAAACTAAAAACTAATACAGAAAAGGGAATGGTTTATTGGAGACTCTGCACAATAGGAGGAGGTTAAAATATCTGGTAATTAGACAAATAATGGGCACAATTGCAAATACTTGGGTACAAAATTGTCACAACATGGTGACCACTCCACTTAGAATCTATGGTTTATTAATAGAACGTAGTACTTATTACAGTTGAAGTAATAGTAGTAGTAGTAGTAGTAGTAGTAGTAGTAGTAGTAGTAGTAGTAGTAGTAGTAGTAGAAGTAGTAGTTGTAGTGATAGGGAGTAAGAGAATTTATTTATGTTCGAGGTAACCCAATCATCCCAATGAAACAGCTGCGACTCAGTAACTTTTATAGCCTTTAGAGAAAAATAAAATATTTGTCAGTGCGTGTTAGAACTTTACAAGATTTTCCCGGACCTACCTTTCGACCCATTGTTTGGGGGGGTCATGTTATCGGAAACCAAAATGAGGATTTTTTTTTTTAAATTAAAATAAAAAAAATTTCTGAGAATAAATTTATTTCTTAACGTAAATTTTGTGCTTAAAATAATTTTCCCTACCTTCCGACCCATTGTTTGGAAGGGGGTGGGGTGGGGGGTGGGGTGGGGGGGTGGGGGTGTCCTGTTACCGAAAACCAATATATTTTTCATTTTGGCCTGGTAGTGATAGTAGTAGTAGTAGCAGTGGTAGTAGTAGTAGTAATTAGTAATACAATATGAGAAATAATAGTAGCAGTGGTTTCCATTTTCAAACAATTTTTTTTTAACAAATACTAATAACCATATTAACAATCTAAATGATTACTTTTTGAATAATACCAAAAAATATTCCTTTCATTTTTAATTTCACAAGATAACGATTAATAACCTGGTAATAAATCATCTGGAAGTATAAAAAAACACGAGCACGCCACTACCACACACCAGAATTAACACTACAGGCCAGATTAGATCATATATCACACAGACACAACACATGTAAAAAAACACTGCATTGTACTCTGCAGACACGATACACAGCTGCAGTTCTCATTACAATTTTTTTTATGGCAAATATGTAAATTAAGTCACGGCCATGCAGCAGTAACGAGAAAATGATCATCACCAATCACACACCAATGTCAAATCCCTACACCGCTCTCTGCATAACCACCACCACGACTGCCCAACAGCTGTTCACACAAAGGGACAGCCCGATGCTTGCTTCATGAAGAAGAGAACCCATACACATATGACAACTGGCATCATTAATCTACAGTATACATGTTTTGTACAAAACCAAATACAGTAGTTGACATTTTTCATGTCTTATTCACTATCTGTGAATCTGGAGCTTGCAAGCTTCAATCCATTTCAATTTATGGACATTTAACTTTTACTCAAGAGTTCAAAGCTATCTTGTTATTTTAAAGAACTACAGTATGTATGCTAAGTTCACATTTCATGGTGTGTTTTCGGTTCATTAATTTTGTGACTAAACAACCAAGAAGATTTTCTCTTCCTGATGTAGCTATACAATGTGAGTGAAAATGCAATAAAATCAAGGCAATAAACTCTCATTAATTTCCTGTCTTGAAGCAAAAACATGAAAATATCTGTGGGCAAAATACATGCCATACACAGTATGGCAATATTTACAGGACCTCTACTGAGGCTTGGTTCAACCAAAATACAAAAACCAACATGTAGAATTTTAATCAATCAATTATTTGGAACACTTAACCTTAAATTTTTTTCAATTTTTTATTAAGTTTTTTTTTTTTAAAGGGTCAGGGATAAAATCAGAATCATGACGTTTTTTTTCGGGGGGGGGGGAGGGCATGATTTCTTCCACCATTTCTATCACATAAACAATATTTAAAGTGATAGGCTAACATTGTGGAGCTTCAATTTAAAAAATTGTCAAACTTTGCTATCTGAGCTACATAGTCGTGTTGGAATGGACAAATAAACACCCTGGAATACAAAAGTTTGGAAATTTATGCTGCCACTGGCAAGTTATGCATGAATAAACGATTAAAACTCGGGGCGAGTTTAAATAGCGTAGGTGTACACACAGTAAGTCTATGGTAGGAAATGAGCAGGTGAATCCGGTCAACTTACGATTTTCACTTTTTTAAAGCACTAAATAATCATTTGGAAATACAAATTTTTTCAGGGATTCATTTTTAGACCTTGTCAAAGACACTTAGAGGGTGGAGGATTATGTAGCTCACATTTTTTTAAACTTTAATAAATGTTAGCCAGTGGCTTTAATGTGTGTTTCTAATAAAAAAATTTCTTCAATTTTTTTCTTAGCCAAAAATGAACAACAAAATCAAATCTTGATTTTTTTTTGATACTTTTCCCCACCATTCTATGTCAATGAATGATTTGAATCACTATAATTAAATCTGCTATCCCTGTTGGGCAATGAATGTTACCTTCTTTTAGGGTCCATAAGGTTTGACCCGTCCTTTGGTTGAGGGCATGCATGCTGCCATCTAGCGTTGAGATAAGTAGAAGTCCGTCGTGGCCAGTGTATGGGATAGTAAGCCTCCCACCACCTGGGTCAACCTGCGATTCAAATTATGAATGATGGGAAATAGAAACTGAAATTGTAACATAGAGTTATTTTTAAACATCCACATAAAACCAGGAAAATCATTCCCTGTTATTTCCTCAATAACTTGTTATTTTAACTCTTTAAGGATGGGTACAGGATTTACAAAAATCACCACATCCCTTCATATCCTTACCTGACAAAATGGTAGTTAAGTACTTACAAATGGTGTGTTGCAAGTATAAGATACACATGCCATGAACTTGTTGTTTTTTGAGAAAAACTAATAACGATATGCTGCCAGAATATTG
>JZLH01S0184184.1:12546-26730 GCA_001188425.1 Eucidaris tribuloides | reverse complement strand
CGTTTAAAATCGTTTTCTGTTTCATTGCTGATCATGTAGATATAAAATTTTTGAAAGAAACATGATTTAACATTAACCCCTACCCCCGCCGAAAAAAATACGCAAAGGAAATGCCTTGGCCTTCCACATCAACCATTGACATGTTCTAAAACTTGGTTTTTATGTTAGTGAATAGGAACAAATACTTAGAATCGAAAATCGGACCTTTATCGTCGAGATATGTTCGTCTGACTAAGTTCTAGTGCTACACGGATTTTCCTGCATAAAGTCCGAAGTAAGTCACATCGCGTTAACGGACGGGGCGACTGTATATGAGGACTTTATCCGTTTAGTGTGTGCACATTTTGGAATGAATACCATTTATTAGATGATCATGCCATAAATTACGGAAAAATGATGATACTCAACTTAAATCACTGCCAATACCTACCCCGACCTCAGAAAGAAATCATTCAGACGCATTGACGTCATCGCATAATTTTTGCTTTTACTAGTACTGCCGATCGACATGGTTTATGCTTGAGCTTCTGATGGCCGCGATATAGAATGAATGAAATGTAACTAACGTCTTGATTGGCCGCTGTTCATGGTGAAGATCAGTTCAATCACGGATGAAAACGCTGCTACCGCTGTTATTTCTTCCGAAAAACTAAAACTTCATTTCTTAGGAGCTGTAAAGCCATGACATTGTTGAAGAATTTCAAAGTTGTATATGATGTAATAATTGTATTTTGCTTCTTTATTTTGCTTTGTGATCGACACTTTCGATTAGACCTCACCCCCCTGAGGGGGCCAGTGCCATTACAAAAGTTTACACATGCGCGTGTGAAAACGGTAAAAGGGGGGAGTTGTTTTTACGGATCGCGATTTACGCGGCTACATCGAAAGGGTATCAATTCGCAAAATCGGGAAAAAAGGTATACTTTTAACAGAAGTTCTAAAAGGGTATCTTTTCAGACTTGAATATTGTTTAAGATAAAAAAAACACAAAAAATGGTATTCTGTAGATCGACTTTCAATTACGTGTGTTAGGGTCATTTTGGAAAGTCTATACCGGCATGGTTAGACTTGTAATGACACTGGCTTGTCATAGGACAGTGGTAACGCGTTTGCGAGAGCCGCTACGTAAAAGATTGGGAAGGATTCGTCCTGGTAACGACGCAGTAGGAGGACGAAATTGTTAAAAAATGCATTCGACGGACGGATTATTCGCTTAGACAAATACTGAATTAGCTGAACCAAGAGTGGATATTCTATTCAGCAGAAGCTTTCAACAACCTCCATATCTCATACACCGCTGTAACACCAACACAGTAACACCCTAACAGCATTTAACCCACTTGAATTTAAGACTTGGTGTTGGGCGATTTAGTTGTTAACTTAACACTAACATCGACAAACACCTTCTTGAAATCACCCCCTATTATTAGATTTAGTGGCGTTGGAAGGGTCAGTGATATGTTGCGTATCTAGACAGGCCAAGATTAAATACAGCCAGGTCAGAAGGGTCATTTCCTCTCGGAGCGTTCATTTCTGTGAGGACTATGGTTTTTTTTCGTAAATAAAAATTTGATTACCGCAGTGATGTTTATGAGAGATGGGTTAGAGGCTATTTAATGAGGAGGTGTTTGATAATCCGTCTTCTGCTTAAATCGGAATACGTTTTCACCGTGCTTCCTTTTTAGGTTCGCTATAGCTAAGAAATGCAAAACCTGACGTATTTCGTAGGTCTAGACTATTATGCAAAAGTTTTAATCAGAGGACAGTTTACGTAGAATACAACTCATTTCTGATTTTGGGCTTAACAATCAAGAACTCCGCGATCCTATCGCTTCCACTTTTTCTTTGAGAGACTGGAGTTTTTTAACAATTTCTCGGTTCTTGCTCGTATACTGCTTTGATATCAAGTAACCGAAAGTATTCGCAACGGTGTGGAACAATTCGTGTAGAAAATTTTTTATATCGTTTAAGCTAGAGAGCGGTCCTCCATCGCAAGACGCTCGGTTAACCACCATTTAACATGAAATCAGTTTGTGCCCTTATGAGCAGTCGGATGTAGTACATTTTACAACTGGTTCTAGTCACGGCCGGCATGGCAGTTTTTGGCGTAGACTACATACGCTTTTCAAAATAATGTGCTCCCTTAAACAGTAAATTTGATACGTCCGATTCCTCACATGTGTTAATATCGTACAACATAATAAAAACACGGTGATTGACCACAGTCCTAGAATTTAGTTTATGATATAACCTTTTTTGATGTTTATAATCCTTTTTGTGTTTATAATATTTCTGATTTTCTTATTTTTCACCTAAGTATTTTTGGCTGATTTGTACCCTGTAATACGTATGCGTGATTTTGTCATACAAGTTAAATTTCATTTACGCCTGTGACTGATTATCAGTCTGCAATGCGTGTTACATATTTATATCGAATGGTACAAATATTTTATTTCTAATGGCGTATATTGCATCAAATTGCGCCGTTAGTTAGTCAAAGGCCTGATTTCGATTAGAAAAACAACCTGTTTTTTTTATGCGTTTTTTAAAGCGCTGTTTTATGGCGGTTACTTACCACATTTTCTATTTTGCCAGTTGCAAGAGCTACGAGGCAACATCCGTGTCTTCGTTCGTTGCCGGTACGACTCTCGTTCAGAGTGTTGTTTGGAATTCCCCTCAGATATTGAGGTCAATGCCACCAACCCTGCCGGCAAGAAAATGAACTTTTCATTTGATCATGTCTTCTCACCAAAGTCAACACAAGAACAGGTATGCAGAACTCAATTGTAGACCTAAACTGCCAAGTTTTAGCCTTCTTATATCGAACAACCAATATGTATAATTTGAGCTAGTAATTCCCAGGCCGTATTTTTGTACTATGGGTTCAGAACATACAAGGCCATCAAATATTCCAAGAATAAATATATAAACTACACTGTGTGAACATGCCACATCCCAATTAGTGTGTAAGACAGGTTGTACTGTTTCTTCACTTTCTTATAGTATTTAATTTCTTGTTTAATTTGGCAAGCTATCATTTCAAACTATTGCTTACAGTTTTGACTGTTAGACTTCTTCAGTTGTTAGGGATATGCATTGCCCTTATGCTTTGAGGCTGTTAACAGGTCAGTTGTATAATGTTATTGTAATTCAGCCAGTTTTATGGAAATAAATCATATCTAGCTTCACCAAGTTGATTGCAAATGTATGTTTAACATAGATTATCAAAATCAATCTTTTATGTAATATTCATCACAAAATAGGTGTGGTCAATGTTGAATGTCATATTTACATTTGTCTAAAGAAAAAATATACACATTAACATGAAATGAAAGTTAGGCAGTATAAAATAGATTACCATTAATCTGAAGTGGTGCAAAAGCAAAAAGGTGAATTGATTTATTACAGTCATACCACAGACCTTTAGCCCTATGTATTTAGTTGATTTCTAACAACTTTTGATAGTTTACCCAGAATTTATATGGGCAAAATATATTAGATTTCAGTAATTATCCAAATTTTTCACTTGTAATAATCAACATTTGCTCCTCGTGGTTTCACCCGATATTAGGTGTTTGCGGAAGCTCTCCCCATCATCACATCCTGTGTAGATGGCTACAATGTGTGCATCATGGCCTATGGACAGACAGGGTCTGGTAAGACCTATACTATGATGGGCCCTAAGGACCAACCAGGAGTCAACGTACGGGCTATCAGGGAGCTGTTGAGGATATGTAGTGAAAGGGAGCAGATTGATTACACCTTAAAGGTAAAACAAACTATCATTGTCCTTTAGTTTGATTGGTGTTTATGTTTTATAGTTAGTGGGTGTAATTTACTAAATGATATACTGCCTGCATGTGATAATTACTTCAGTTTTCATAATGAAAATAATGTTTTCTTTATATTTGTATTTTGATTTTACAAAACTATACGAGCAATGAAATTGTAGACTCAGTGGATCAATGAAATATATCAGATAAATTTGTGGTATGACCCAGCCAGTCAACCGCTTTTAGAATCTGTAATTACAAGATTACAAGATTTGTTTTTAAGCTCACCTGAGCCGAAGGCTCGTGAGCCATTACGATCGCTTTTCGTCCGTCGTGCGTCGTTCGTCGTGCGTAAACTTTTACACATTTTTTTAGCTTCTACTTCAAAATCCATGATCAGATTTGGCCCAAGCTTGGCAGGAATGATCCTTAGGGGGTGGGGATTCAAGGGTTCTCAAATGGTACACCTGGCCCCCCGGGGGCCCAGGGGCAGGGCCCTAAAAGCCAAAAGTTGGTAGTTGTCAAACATCTTCTTCTCTAGATCCAGAAATAGTGTAGCTAAGTCACTGTGTGTGTAGATACCTCGATATGTGCTGAAGTAATGTTCCTTATGACAATGCCCAGGGTGGTCCCGTTTGGCCCCTGTGGGGGGCAAAAGTTTGGGGTAGGGCCCAATGGGAATAATTCACATTCACATGAATGGATTTAGACCAAACTTGGTCGGAATGATCCTCGGGGAGGGCAACGAGGGTTCCTGGAATGGTACACCTGGCCCCCCTGGGGGCCCAGGGGGCAAGGCCCATAAGGGCCAAAACTAGGTAACTTTCTAACCACAAGCCCATTTGTAACCAAACTTGGGTGATAGATGTGTAACAGGGACCTCAATCTTATTTGGGGGTCAAAGGTCACATGTAGGTCAAAGGTCAAATGAAGGTGGTATTGGTTGTATTGGTTGATATTGGCCCATTTTTGACTAACTTGGATGGTAGATGCTACATGTATAATGACCTCAATGTTAAATTGGGGTCAAGGTCACATAACTAGGTCAAAGGTCAAATGTTAAGATACTAGGGCGTACCTTGTTTTTATAAAAACGGATGTTAGAATTTAATTTAACTTGGCAAAATTATATGGCAAGGGGATGCAAAGTTTTTCAACTGGTTCATTTGGCTACGTTGGTGCTATAGATATCAGGCTCCAAGGGCCAAAACTACACTCCTGCTCATAATTATGGAATATTTTGTTGATACTTAAGTTCTCTCTCCTATATCGTCCAAAATTTTCAGGACAAACATTTATTTCACAAAAACACAGTATGTGAAGCAATTTTTGGATTTCATGAGATGACTAAAGTAAAAACTAAAATACGTTTGAGCGCAATTACAATTATATATTTATTTTTTTCAAAATCCACAAAAAAAATCATGAAAAAGTATTAAATTAAAGTAATTAAAAAACCAACACAGAAAACTAATAAATTTTGATTTGATGTCATTTATCACTAAATTAACATCAGAAAAGTGTCTGTTACAAGTCTAATAATGCGCATAACCACCACGTGACTCAACAACAACAACAACACCGCCATTTATAAACACAGGTTTTAGTGTCATTTCGGACACTACAAACTGCCCAAAATTCCTGAAATACTTAGGGTATAATTGTTCACCTGGGGTGAACAAATATTAATCCCAGACGTACCGTTCAAGGAAAAATGGCAACTTCAAAAATGTTTTTTAAGTATTCCATAATTATGAGCATGAGTGTATATGTATAACTGATGTTTTTTCTATGGGTACCATAGAGAGTTTGCGAAACCTCAGGTGAGCGTCGTGCCCCTCCGGGGCTCTTGTTATTTTTTTTGTTAAATTGTTTTATGTTATCATTTACTCTACTGATTTTGTTTTTACTATTGATATTCAGATAAAAGTAAATTGATACTGATATTTGACAATATTCCTGTTAAAAGTGAAAGCGTAACTTGAACCATTGTTCAGGAAAATGATTCTGTTTCTGTACTCTAATCAAAATATTGTAATATGAACCTACTTTTCACTTCCCTTAACACGATCCAAACATTTGTGAAAGTAACGGTCACAATCCGTCTTGTAACACTGATATTATTTGTAAAATGTCTGCAGACTCTCAAAAGCTGTCTTTCCTAAATGTGCAAAACACCATTGACCAGTTTAAAATTGCAGGTCCACACTGATATTCTTGAATTGCAGACACTTTAATAACACAGGAGAAAAAGGCATCATATAACAATATTTCCATTTTTAAAGATGTGAGCTACATGATTCCCCATGCTACTGTTTTTGATAAGGTCAAAAAATGAAGCCCTGAAAAAAATTACAGTTGAAAATGATCATGAAGTGCTTTAAAAAAGTAAAATTCATTGAGAGACTATTCCAGTTTTCCCCCTAGACTGCTGTGTTACAGATTTTTTTTTTATCAGCTGAGAATGATTGATGTGCCAATTTTTAGCTGTATATATTTTACAAGTGACAGCATAACTGTCTGAACTTTTGTGTTCTAGGGTGTTTATTTGTCCATTCAACCATTGTCACATATGTCAGATAGCAAAGTTTGACAGTTTTTTAAATGGGTCTTGCACGATATCATATAGTGTCTTTGAAGTAACCATGTCTGTTTTCTTTGTGTAAATAATCATACCTAATTCTAGGTTTCCATGATAGAGGTGTACAACGAGCATGTCCAGGACTTATTAACGGCGGAGAACAAGGCCTCACTGGATATCAAGATGCAAGGCAAGCGTCTCTTCCTCCAGGGACTGACCGAGAGAGAGGTCACTACAGAAGGGGACATTACAGCCATTATGGACACGGGAGATGCCAATCGGTCAGTGGCTGCAACCAAGATGAACTCTACAAGGTCAGTTATCTATGTGTTAAAGTTAACTCAGAAAGTCCCAATTAGTAAAGCACAAACTAGGCCCCAGATTCTTGTTCTATATTTTTAAATTGTTCCAGACTTACTTCCTAAATGAGATTTACACCTCTATGGACTTTATGTGTATTTGGTGTAGATCTGCGACTTCGGCATGTTAAGAGTTAAAATTACCAACAACTTTTTGCTCATTCTACAAACTTCCCAAATTTTTGTATGAAATTTTTCACACCAATTCCCTAAGTGATTTTGTCATACATGTCTCTTGTCATAATCTCAAATGTATTTGTGTGTTTGCTTTTCATCTTTTAAATTGCTTGTAAAGAACTTTGATCAAGTAGATGTCAAGGTGCTGTTTACATAAATTACTTGTTATTGCATTGTATTGTATTGTATTGTATTGTATTGTATTGTATTGTATTGTATTGTATTGTATTGTATTGTATTGTGTGATACCAAATTTTATTCCAAGTTGAAGGTCATCTCCATCTTTCTCCCTTTTAAAAGTAAATACTGACAAAATCATTCTTTTGGCACATTCCGCTTTCCCCTTTCCTGTGTCTCATCGCTGATTATCATCATAGTTATTATACCCCCAAATTATATATGTATTTTCTTTTCTACACTTACAGTTCCCGATCCCATCTTCTCCTGATGTTAACAGTAGAGGGCGTCGACAAGGTGTCCAATGCCTCTAGTTATGGATCCCTGATCCTGGTTGATCTTGCTGGTTCAGAACGCATTGCTAAGACGGGCGCCACCGGTCAGACCTTGGTGGAGGCTGCGGCCATCAACAAGTCCCTGACTTCCCTTGGTCAGGTGAGTAGAATATTTGTGAACCCCCTCAGTACCATTGTTATATAATACCATAGACTTTGCATGTTATACTTTTAAGGTGGTACATAAAGGGTTTAAGTCTGACCTTTTATTTGGCCACCAGTTATCCAGAAACTTCAGCTAACCAGCCACGATCTTATGGTTTACATTTTATATTCATAACCATTTTCAATTTATGCACTAAATGGTGATATTTCTGTTTAATTTAATTTTATTTCCAGTTCCTGACAGTTTGTCACAAAGTATTATGATTTATTGTAAGAGTAAATACATTATCACGTACATAAATCGTCATGAAGTTAATAGAAATGTTGTGTTTGAGCATAAAATGTGTATGTGGCAATAGGCATATCCATGTTCATGGCAGTTATAATGTTTCTAAATAAAACAGTACATATTGTATAAGTTGTTCATTTCCAAGATGCCACTCACTCAACATAAACTAATCTTTAAATCTTAGCTTTGTTTGAATATACATTGAAGGTAGTTTAGTTGTCAAAGAATGGCAGAGTAATTAGAATGTATCACAGTTGAATGTGTGCATTTGTGGTAAAAAAATGCCTAATTATTAATGTGTATTCATTTTCTATGCTGTTAATTTTATAATCAAGTATCAAGAAAGCGTAGAGTACACCTAGGCAGTGGTATGTAGGTGGTATACAGCACTAGGCTGATCAGCGAGTTTTATCAAAAGAATTTCACATTGGCATTCAAGTTTCCAAGCTAATTCAAAATTCTTGCCCTGGCTAAACTTATTGTGTATTTAATTGAATAATACATTTATTTTGCACAGGAAGATATTTGTGTTTAAAGTAGTACTGTGCATGCCATTTTTAGTCTGAGTTAACTTATGGATACACAGCTGAGGAATTCACTACTTCATCAATAATTGTGATGACCTTGTAATTTAATATGTTTCATGTGTGTTTGATATTCAGGTATTCACAGGGTTAAGGACTGGTGCTCTTCATGTGCCGTACAGGAATTCCAAACTGACTCATTTACTGCAGCCATCGCTAAGTGGTGATGCTAAGGTAGTAAAATATTTCATTTTGTTTTCATTGTAATCATTCTGTAATCTATGTTAATGCCGAGTTTTCCCCGATTGAACCAATAAGTTCAATGTATCCCATAATGTAATATGTGGTGATGTAGAGTTTTAGGTGTGTGTGTTTTTCTGAGTCATAAATCTGAATCACAAACTGCATTTATTCAGTCATGCACTTTATTTCTATTCCTTTGTAATTCTGAATATGAATACCTAATAGTGTAATGATAAGAGTAAAAGTTATGACTTTTTTTTGGGGGGGGGATGTTCTGTAAAAAAATCAAAAGAAGAAAGTTATCAGAGTATTTTGCAGTATAATTCTAATCAATTAAAACAGTAATATCTCAGAACTACTAGAAATGTTACTTTTATGATGACATCAACTGAATTATGAGGAAGTTTGTTTGCATATAGGTATATTATTTAGTTCTTCTTTTTATGTACTTATCTGTTTCTAACAATTATCGAATATTAATACTTCAAAAAATTGTGTACCTTTCCTTTATTTTGCATAGGCCTGTCTGTTTGTGAATGTGAGTCCAGACGTCAGTAATGTCACAGAGTCAATCAGCACCCTTCAGTTTGGTTCCAATGCTCGCCAGGTTGCCCTTGGACCAGCCACCAAGAACACAGGCAAAGGCAAAAAGTGATGGCATCCTGGACAGGTGCTGCACTAATGTTGTGGTAAATCAAAAACAAATATGTTGTTCAAAACCCCAATGACACTTTCACAAATTTTTATGACATTGTAGGCAGAACATTAAAGGACCCACTGTCAAGGACCATTTTATGACAGCGGGGATGTGAACTTGTCTTAAAATACAGACAAATATTCCTGAATATGGACTGTTGCTGTGCCATAGTCTATATACTGTGGGAGGAAAACAAATTTTGTATTATATCACACCACCCTGGCTGTTTCTGTTACATTATGGGTATCATTAGTGCCATTTGTATAATTTCAGTAAAAAGAGGGCATTGTTCCATTCCCTTATGACAGTGGGCCTTTAAGTCCGGTTAATATCTCAAAACTGTTTAGACAGGGCAAGGAATGATACCACAATTATTCTTATCATTTCCATGACAAGAGACGGTTGGAACGAAACTATGATCTTTGAATGGTTCTGATGCAGTAGAATGATGGGCTCTTTACTCCCCTGAGGAAAAAGAGTAGGCCACAGGCAGTCCAACCGTTCCTAATTTCCCTATTTCAGTGTTTTCAATGACTTTGTTGTATTGCATCCAGAACGAAGTCATTATTAATCAGTCTTGACCTGATAATACCTCAGTCGTTCCACCACTGTAGAACATTGAGATCAATCTCCCACAGCATCCAATAATCGTTCAGAACAAAAAAAAACTGTGTTCCTTGTTGTGGGAACTATTGCAATAATTCTGATGTATTACCTAAGTATGGATCTGTTTTTGGACCCTCATACTGATTAGATCAGTGTTTTTCTGTCTTTCATCCATCCGTGTCTGCCAAATTTGCGGAAGTGTTCAACACAATCAGTGAGACTCAAGCCAGAGTTCTTTTGATGATGTGTTCTTAATTTATTAGACCTTTGTGGAGTAGTATATGTAAGAATTAGGGCATTAAGAATAATAATATCAGTACTACTTGTGATGATTCATAAAAGATCAACAACAAGAGAACTGAGAACTGTTGAGTGTACCCTATAAATGTAAACTGAACACAGAATGAGTTCAAATCAAATGCACATTCCTAATCATTCTTGCTTATTCCTATCAATTCCTCTTTAATTCAACGTCTGTTATACTTTTGAGAATAATGATGCGTGCTTGATAAATTTGGATAAAGCCCATGCATTCTGTTGGATACAGCATGTATGTACTTCTGAATAAATTTAAAATGTGTTAATCATGTCACCTGTGTGTATTCAATTCAGGATCACATTTTTTCCCGAAATCATGCAGAATTGATGGGATCTTGTCATCCCGAACTACGGGGGTATTCAGGACATAATTCATGTTAATATGAAGGATATTATCAACTGATTTGGCTAAAATGTGAGAATGTGCTGTAGGAATTTCTTATTCCATCGATAAAGAAAAATAATATATTTCATGACACTTGAACTGAAAAAAGAAATTGTGTTTCTTCAGTGATGCATGTTTCCACAGGAAATAAAAGTGGATCTACCTCAGAATTCATTCATGCAAAATTTCTTATTGAAATATTTGTCGTCCTAACTTAAAGTAGAAATCACTTGTACATTTCTCATTTAGTCCGCATATGCTTTGTTGACGGCTTAGATAGTGACTCAACCAGAAAAAAAAATATGCAAAAAGAATTTATTGGTGTCATCCTGAATGATACCTACAATTGTCTTCCCGTTTATATCTTGCCAGTGCATGGCAGTATTGGAGTCACACAAAACTTTGTTCATGATGTTGTAACTTTTCATATTTTTTTTTCTGTGACACTGATGCAAAAGAAAAGTAAATATCATGGCCTGCCTAATTCTAATCATGAATTTCTTATTCCTTGCATACAGTGTCAGCTCAAGTTGTAGGGAAATAAATATGAGCTGTAAAATGTAAAGTAAATTGTGCTTTGATTACATTATAAACACAAATCAATAAACAAGTCATTCAATTAGAACAAATGTGAGTTGGATGGTATATATCAGTATATTAGTAAAACTAATATAACAGCATAAGTTTTTAAAGGAAGGAAGAAACAACATTTTTTTTTGTCACTGTCTTTTGTCAGTAAAGTTTATATTTAATTGTCATACAAAATTAAGAATTTATTATACATTTCTGAAATGTAAAGAAATGGAAAAAGGATATCTTGGCAAATGATATTAAGAATATGAAATATGACAAATAATTTAATGATAAGAAACTTATAGTTAACAAATCTGATTTACATTATACTAATTGTCATTTATTTTTGTCTGTTTCTTATAAGGTAGAAATGAAGAAACAGTTTTAATAATTTAATTAGATATGTTATCTTTTATATTCAGACATTTGTGACTGGTAACAATGTTACTGTATCATGCGAGGACAATTTTTATTCAGTGAAATCATTTATATGTATATTTATGAATGTATAGTGATTTTCTTATTCAATTTTGAATTGCAGTGCTTTACAATTTTAGAAATGTTTATATCACCTTGAATGAACAGCGTGCATTAGAGGTGAAAATATTGTGATACAAATGTTATTTTTGTAATTCTCCCATTGCCTTGAGATACAATATATGTATTTCACAGTATAAGATCTGAAGATCTTGTTTAGTAATAATTATTATTCAAATTAGTGGGACCAGGCAGTGAGTGGCAACGTGCATTTTTTTAAATTTGTGCTTATGAATGTTTTATATACATTATACATGTTGATTTTAGTGTTATATTTACTTGTAGTGAGGTACACTCTATCAGCATTAAACCCAAAATTGTAAACAGCATTTTGTAGTGTGTAAGATAAAGCAATTTCAGAGCTTGGCTGTTAACATTCATTTTAATTCTCAATAGAGCACCGAAGTGTGATGTCTCTCTGGTTCAGAAATATGTGTGGACAGTGTGAACCAGGAGCAGCCTGTCCCAGCTGCGTGTTTCTATCAATTGCAGAGCTGCAGTTACACTGAGTTATGGTTTGGCTATTGTCCCCACATATTTTGAAACCAGTTTGATGTCATCTCTTCTGCTCTGTGTAGAATTATTAACGCTAAAGATCTATTTTAGTGGTAATAGTAGTTGGCTGATTGTTATTACTATCATTTTTAGCTCATCCGGCCCGAAGGGCCCGATGAGCTTATGCCATGGCGTGGCGTCCGGCGTCCGTCCGTCCGTCCTTCCGTCCGTCCGTCCACAGTTTTGAAAATGCTTCTTCTTCGTCATTTCTCAACCGATTTTGATTCTGATTGTTTCATATGATAGGGCTAGGTGGGGGATTTAAAACTTCTACACAGAATCGTGAAATTCATTATAATTTTTAATTTATGCAAATTTATTCAATCAGCAAAAATGCTTCTCTGCCTTCATTTCTCAACCGATTTTGATTTTGATTTGCCTTGATTTGTAGGGCTGAGTTCATGCACATAAACTTGTATCACAGAATTTTGAACATTATACTCATTGAGTAATATAGTATTTATGCCACATTTGTATCTTCCAACCAAATAACAAAAATGCTTCTTTTCCGCACATTTCTGGACCGATTTTCATTCTGTTGTCTTGATCTGGATAGGGCTAGGTGGGGGCTTCAACGACCTTCTGGCACAAATTTTGAAATCTAAATCAATTAGGCAATTCTAAAAATTAATCCACTTAGCAAATTTATCAATTTTTTGAAATCACAATAAAATGCTTTTCTCCTTCATTTCTCAAAATTGCTAATTGTGGATTAATTTATTTGGTATGGCTGAGCTTATAACATTAAACTTCTACCAGAATTTTGAAATTTAACTCCATTAATTAATCTATGATAATTTATGCAAATGAATCCAAAAATAACAAAAATTGCCGCTTCTTCTCTCACATTTCTTGACGCGATTTTCATTCTGTTTGTTTGATCTGATCAGGGCTAGGTGGGGCTTCAAAGACTATCTACACAAAATTGGAAATTAATCCATTAGCAAATCTCAAAATAATCGCATTAATGCAAATTTATGCAAAGTTATTCAAAGTCACTAAATAATTTTTTTTAATGCCTTCTCATCATTTCTCTAACCATTTTGATTTATTTTGGGCTGTATCTGGTAGAGCTAAGCTTGGTACCCTAAACTTCTACCCAGATTTCTAATCTGTTGCTCCATAATAATTAATGGTAATTTATGCAAACTTTATTCCAAAAATACAGAAATTTATTCTCAGTCTTGATTCTATCACAGTACCTATTATTTGGTTCACTTCAAACTGTGCTTTTTCCAACAACAAAATCAGTATGGTAGCCCGGAAGCGGATCGGGGATGCCAATCTATATATTCATGAGTTATATATTTTTTTTATATTATTATTTTTTTTTTTTTCATGTCCTTCAGGGCATGAAACTAAATATTTTCTCCTTGAATACATTTTTTTATTCATGTTCCTTCGGGACATTCAAATTTTTAATCTCTTTTACCAGATATAAAATTATGTACACATAAAATTTTGGATATGTGATGTTGCGAGATGCCGGATGAGCGCTACGTCATTGACGTTTTCTAGTTTATAATTTATTGTAATGATACTTAGTAATTAGATTTGATTTCATTGATGATATTAATTGTAATTATCATTGAGTAGACAAGATAAGAAATACACAAGGACAAAGATGTTGAGTGTCCTATGCTATCACCAGTAGGATCACCAATTAATTAACTACCCTTCCATGGGAGTTTCAACCCACTTACAATCAACACTTTCTTGGAGTGGTAGACCAGCCGTAGAGGCACCATCTCCCACTGATGAGCTGCAGTGGACTGTGTTTTTGCCTATATTTTGCCCTTATCCACTCTCAGCCTTTCACAGCTGCCTCGTCCACATTTGTGATGGTTGACCTGAAACTAAGGTCATGCAGTCTTTCCATTCACACATCTTTATCAAACTGTCAGGTGAATTTGACCAGCCCACATGAATTCACTCCTCACTGACAGAATT
>JZLH01S0184184.1:0-12496 GCA_001188425.1 Eucidaris tribuloides | reverse complement strand
TGTGCATTAGAGGTGAAAATATTGTGATACAAAAGTTATTTTTGTAATTCTCCCATTGCCTTGAGATACAATATATGTATTTCACAGTATAAGATCTGAAGATCTTGTTTAGTAATAATTATTATTCAAATTAGTGGGACCAGGCAGTGAGTGGCAATGTGCATTTTTTTTAAATTTGTGCTTATGAATGTTTTATATACATTATACATGTTGATTTTAGTGTTATATTTACTTGTAGTGAGGTACACTCTATCAGCATTAAAACCAAAATTGTAAACAGCATTTTGTAGTGTGTAAGATAAAGCAATTTCAGAGCTTGGCTATTAACATTCGTTTTAATTCTCAATAGAGCACCAAAGTGTGATGTCACTCTGGTTCAGAAATATGTGTGGACAGTGTGAACCAGGAGCAGCCTGTCCCAGCTGCGTGTTTCTACCAATTGCAGAGCTGCAGTTGCACTGAGTTATGGTTTGGCTATTGTCCCCACATATTTTGAAACCAGTTTGATGTCATCTCTTCTGCTCTCTGTAGAATTATTAACGCTAAATATCTATTTTAGTGGTAATAGTAGTTGGCTGATTGTTATTACTATCATTTTTTATAATTAATTGTAATGATACTTAGTAATTAGATTTGATTTCATTGATGATATCAATTGTAATTATCATTGAGTAGACAAGATAAGAAATACACAAGGACAAAGATGTTGAGTGTCCTATGCTATCACCAGTAGGATCACCAGTTAATTATCTACCCTTCCATGGGAGTTTCAACCCACTTACAATCAACACTTTCTTGGAGTGGTAGACCAGCAGTAGAGGCACCATCTTCCACTGATGAGCTGCAGTGGACTGTGTTTTTGCCTATATTTTGCCCTTATCCACTCTCAGCCTTTCACAACTGCCTCATCCACATTTGTGATGGTAGACCTGGTTTCATGTCTCTTGAAACTAAGGTCATGCAGTCTTTCCATTCACACTTCTGTCAGGTAAATTTGACAGCCCACATGAATCCACTCCTCACTGACAGATTTGACATCGATAGAACGTTTTTGGTTTCAATGGCAATGTCAGCCTTACCAACAGCATGGTCTCCCTGTTCCACACACTGGAGGGTGGAGGCTAGTGGCAGATATATTTGAGTCAAGGTTTCAGGGGAGGAAGTTAAATCTTTTTGAGAGGTACTGAGGGGTACTGACAAAAAAAAATGTTCTCCAAATCCCAGGTCCAAAATTTTGGCCAAAGGGGGGTTGAAAAAAAATAAATTTTCACACTCAATTCACACGATTTGGTGCATACATTTGTGTATATATTTTATGGAAAACCAGTAAATTAACTTGCAAAAAGTCATAACATTTGATTTCGATTTTCGTTTTCCGGTCTTTTTTTTCCCTTTTTCTTGTTCTTGTTCTTTCCTTTTTCCCATTTCTTTTCCTTTCTTTTCTTTCTTTTCTCTTCTTTTTCGCCTTTTTGAGGGGAAGAGTCCCCTCCACCTCAAATTTAGGGGGGGACATATCCCCCCGGTCCTCCCTGCTTCCGCCGCCTATGCAATGGTGTAATTACAGGCAGGGGCAGTGCCAGGGTAAAATCTTAGGGGGGCATCAGGAACTTTATGGCCCAATTATATCCCTTTGCGGCCAAACACCCAAAATTTAAAGGGGTGAAATTTACCCCCCCCCAACCTGATTTTCATTACTTTGAAAACAATAGGGGGTTCCCCCTACCCCACCCCCATGTTGCTGCCCCTGATTACAGGTACAGCTGTAACTAGGACTCTTCTTAATGAATGTGTGGAATGTGACACCTTAAGTAGATTTGTACATTTTGTCAGTCAATCTTGAAATTAGCTAATGTGACACATATAGAATAAATATATGCATATTTTCCTTTGCACTTTTATTGGTAAAATATATGTGGAAATAAGGATACTTTCATGCACAAAGAACTATTTCTAAGAATACGTATCTATATCTTTTTATATATATTTGGTAAACTTGTATATTTTGCTACAAAAATGTTCACCATATTTCAGCACAATTAGGAGAATCAATGTCAGGTTGTTAAGATTGTGTTCATGTTGAAAAAGAGCATTCAACCTCTTCCTGCTTTGAACAAATACAAAGGGTACATCACTTAATCACATGATGGTTTATGATCATTGTAACTGTTAAACATGATCACAGTTTCATTGATTGAAATATGAATATCTATAATTAGATCACTTGTAACATTACAAATACATGTACTACACAGTAATGAGCTTGAAAATTATGAATGGTGCAGGAATGATTGATCTGTCATTGGAATGAAAACATGCAAGTTTTTAAATGTCTTCCAGTAGCCTCAGGACATTCCGAGCACAAAGGTACCTGTACTAAATATTGGCGCCGTACATGTCAGGGTTTCAAATCTAAAAATTCCCATAAGATTATTATTGTTAGCCATGTGGAATAATAATACAAACAAAAAGCAAAATAATTTCAAAATGTTGAATGGTTTATATTTCTTGTTACAAGAGTGTAATAAATTGTGTATGAGTGGTTCAATGTTATTTTGACCTGCTCTTGATGAAAATTGTGGAGATTGAAATACAAAATGCCCAGTTATGCCAAAAAATAGATATTTACAAATGGAGTTTTCTCTATTTATCAAGAAAATGCTTGCCAAGATGACGAAAATACAAACTAACAAAGGATCAAATCCGTAGGCCTTGGAATGCTCTTGATTACAGGGACTATTCTTGTGATCATTCTTTAAGAGTCAGCGTAAATACTCACTGAACACTTTACACCTTCCCCAAAATAGGTAGCAAAAGAGAATTATGTTTCCATAAAGTAGTAAAAACACAATGATATTCTGTGATTTTAAAAAAGGGCACAAATACTGGTTACATGTAGAGTTGATTTTATAAAGTGGCACACAGTATATATTACTGTTACCTTTTTTGTACGTTATATTGTGAAATAAGTATCTAAATTCTATGAAGCATGTTCCTGAAATGTGTAAGTAAAGTTTATAACAATTGTCTATAACTGAACTTATGTATCAGTATAATATATTTAATGAAAACATTTTTGAAATGCTACCATGTGATGAAAACACAAGTATTTCTGTATTGTATATGCCAAATGTAATATATTCCAAATTGCACCAAGAGAGCTGCACAGTTTATAGGATAATATTTTGAATGAGTGCACGCACGTTTTGTAGTCAAGTAAACCTTGTTTTATTTGAAGTGATGCAAATGTAATTGGATAGATTACATTAATATTGAGTGAAATAAAGATTATTTAAACTTTAAGTGTTATGTATATTTGGTGTGTTTGTTTTATACCCGAAAGGGGGAGGGGGGGGGTGGCCACTGTCATTACAAGGTGTACACCATGCATGTGTGAAAAACACGTGAAAAGGGTTGTTTTTTACGATTGAGCGATATAGGCGCGTACAGTGAAAAGGGTATCAAAATTGCCAAAATCAGGAAAATAGGGTATACTTTTAACAGAAAGTTGACTTTAAAATGGTATCTTTTCAGACTTGAATACCTACTTGTTTAGGGCATTCTAACAGAAGGTTGATTTAAAAGGGTATCTTTTCAGACTTAAATACTTGTTTAGGGTATTCTGAGATCGAAGGATAATTGTTTAGTGTCCATTTTGAAAGTCCGTACACGCGCATAGTGTACAGCTTGTAATGACAGTGCCCCTTCCCCCCTCCCCCGGGGTTTTATCCAGGAGTTAAAGTCATTTGTGGCCTTGTGTACATATGAGTATATATCTGTGTGTGTGTGTTTGTGTCTGTCTGTCTGTAAGGTCCTCCCATTGAGGACATAAATCTATACATACCAACCTAGGACAACACAGAAATGGCTGGAAATCGTGTCCTCGTTTGTATAGGGTATGTTGGATATTTTGAAAAAAAAAGTGTATTGGATAAGTCCACCGTTGTGCAGTTAAATGTCAAAGACACATTGTGTGTGTCCACGGTATACAGTGTGTCCCAGAAAAAAGGAAACCGGATCTCATAGCAAAAATATTCTATCATAATGAATAATTTCTTCAATAAATTAGGTATGATTGTAAAGCTCTGTTCCTCTTCTTTCATGTAATACATTACTTATCATTAATCGTTCACACATTATTGAACTAAAACAATGGATATTGGTGCTGCCAAAATTTCATTTGTATGCGCATATTCCATCTTTAAGTCCATTTTCATGGTAGTAAATGTAATTGTTTTTAAAAAACAGAAGCATGATATAATAATTCAGAATTGTTTCTTTTATATGACACCTCAGGCGTAAGAAAATGAATTATGTATGCTGGAGAACAAGTAAAATTAAAACATGCCTGTTTTAGCGTGATTTTTAAAATGAATAAATTTTGAGAAACTGGAAGCGAGCAGAACAATAAGGTTCACGCGTGGCTGACTTCACATAATATCTTGCTCGGGACACAACAATAGGCTACGAATCACGTTCGCAGGGTCATTTCTTAGTTGCTGGCTGCCAATTCCAGAAAACTGTTAATGAATGCATTTTGGAACATTTCTGAAAACAAGCATCATTTCAAATTGTATTTTCTCACTGATGCAACGCTTATTTTTCACAAATGTGGTATCATTATGACAGGAGATAAAATCAGCTTTTCAATGATGCCCTTCAATGTTGAAGACACTCAGAATACATTCAAGCACGAGAGCTTGAATTTCAAATTTGCTCGTGCAAATGATTTTATGACCCAGTCCCTTCTTATTGTCTTTGCTCAGCCATGCGTAAATGGGAATCTCTGTGACTGGTATCAAATAAAAGAGGAGAAAATATGCTTTCCAACCATGTACAACTTGTTTTTCATATTTGTTTTTAAGATATTGAAATATCTTCATCAATCTCGGTTTCCTTTTTTCTGGGACACACTGTATATACACAATGTCCCATTTTGGAGGTGTATAATGTGTGTAATGTATGTGTGTGTGTGTGTGTGTGTTTGTAAATGCTGTTAAACAGGGACGTAAGTATGACACTCCACTATCAGACTGGGGACGTTAGGAAAACGGGGACGGTCCCCACCCCTCAAATGGCCAGAAATCAAACGTAGATGGCGCTAAAGCACCTTAGAAAATGGCCCAAAATTTGTGTGCACCCCCAACGTCCCCGGTTATTGGTGAAATATCATACACATACACAAACGTCCCCGATTGCATGTTGTACACGGGAGTGTGTGTCCTCGATTGCATGTTGTATATGGAGTGTGTTTGTTTGTTTTTTTACTGTCCCCATTTGGCGGCAGTTACACGTATGTGTGTGTGTGTGTGTGTTGTGTGTGTGTGTGTGTGTTGTGGTTGTGATAGTGTGTGTGTGTGTGGTGTGTGTCGGTGCGTGTGTGTGGCGGTGTGTGCGATCCTGTGTGTGCGTGTGTGTGTGTGTAATCTTTTTATATACTAATACCAGTATAAAAAGATATTTAACAAATATTTTTGGATGTAAAAGAAAGGGATTATTCAAGAGAGGTAAAATGTGATGCAAAGTTAAAATGTATTCATATGACGCTCACATTTTTTTTATCACAACTGCTGATCTATCATTTAAACAAACATGTCAGAAAAACATGCTTGTCAAAATCATAGATCAGCAGTTGCGATCTTAAAAAAAAACACCAATGTCATATGAATAGATCTGTTACATTACAAATTATTTATTGAATGGATTGTTTTCATTATTTAAATTTCATTTGTTGACATTCAGTATTCCTGACTGGCAACTACTAGAGCTTGACGACAGTGTGTTAACATTTTTTCCCACAAATAAGAAAAGAAATACAATGTATGTACACATGAGCCCCTGAGCCCTCCCGAGCATGCTTAGCTCTTGTCCCGGCTCTTGTCTTGATCCTTCAAAACAAAAAGTTTGGGGTTGTTTTATTTAGTTTTCATTGTACCCGAGACCAATATACCAGGTAATACTAGCCACAGTGGACTATGACGTCAAACTAATTGTATTTGCTATGACGTTGCATTTCAATTACTGAGCTACCAGTTTTGGTGCATATTAATTAGCTCCATCCGCTGATCGGGGAAAGGAAGGGGGTTTCCCTTTCCAGGATGTTGTGACGTCACGCTGCTTTTGTTGCGTTGATATGAGATACAGTTCGGTACACGATCTGCTTCTACGAAGCGACCGAGGCCATGCCAAGCTGCGAGCCGCGAACTGCGGGCGGCGGTCACATAGCCAGTGCGTACATGCATCACGTATATCAATTCGTGGGTTTCTTCGATGGTTTTAGAGTACGATGGCTCCCCGAAGAATGCTATACATTCGTGATATTCCAGTACCAATTAGACAACAAATCAGCGACTTTCTCGATGACCCGGGAGCTTTAAGGAATTGGCGTCATTTGGGTAAGATTTTGGTGTGAATCAGCACCGAAATTATAAAGCAAAATTGGTTGTAACAAGTTAGAATTTACCTGTCGGAGCGCAATTGTTGTCGCCGTTGAATTTGCACGGCGCCTGTTGTGTGATGACCTGGGTTGGCTGACAAGCAATGAAAACACCCGACAAAATTAACTCGAGGAAAGTTTTCATTGGACTATTCGATAATGAAACTTTTCCGGCACTGTATGTGCTCTTGTTATGTGTGATTCATGCAATTCCCGGTAGATCTTTTTTTTTTTCTTAATTTTCTTTCATTAGGATTTATTATTTGATATCCAAAATCGCAGACGGGCAGGATGCAGGATGCAAATGATTGTCTGTAGATCCTGTTCTAATTCTTGCGGGCAAACACTGGCACAGCACAGGCCACACACGCACAGTTATTCACAACAGCGATCAGTCATGTTCAAGTTTTTATACTAGCTTTAATCAACAGGTTGCTTTGGCTGTATGCAATTTAAAAACTTTATTTTTGTATACAAATTATGCTTGCCGTGACATGATTAGCAGGTGCAGTTGATTTGCAGTCTAGATTTATTTAGTCATTATTTGTTGTTTAATTACAAAGAGTTGAAATGACATCATAGACTCTATTGTGCTTTAGTTTAGTTTTAGTTTTACTGACTTGTAAAGTTTGTGTGAATCACAAGTATTATCATAATGGTAAAGGACAAACCAGCTCCTGTGTATTTGCGTGACATAAAACCAGTGACAGTATGGCAGAACCTGTGTCGTATTTTGGATTCACATCAGGAGAATAATAACTGGAAAAGACTTGGTAAGTATGAGCGATAAAATTGGCCTGATCAGAAGAGGTAAAGAGAAATTTTAGGATTAATGATTTCTCAATAAAACCAGTGTAACAGCATTTTTTACTCTTAGTATCACAGGCATGCATTGATCAAGGATCACTAGATCATAATGGTTTTAAAACTACAACTTTTAAGTATGTATCTTAACACCACTTAAATTATTCTAGGACCATGTGGGACCGAAAAGTCACATATTGTGATGTTTTAGAGGTGGCCCGGCTCGGGTAATATTTGGGAAATGGGAATGCCCGTATACTTTCAGAAAACGAGCGTGCATGAATTGTGTGCATTTCCCTTTGCAGCATGCATTCACCCGAAGAAAGGCGAACTGAACCCAACTGAACTGATCTGATCTTTCAGATGAGGTATAACTCATATAACCTTAAAGGTTATTGACATGATTGGGAACACTTGAAAATGCCTCAAGAACCAAATGAGTTGAAATATATACCAACTATACACTAGCAGGAGTGGATCTCCCACCTGGGAGGATTTGTCTGTAATTTGTTTACTTAAGGAGAATCAAGCATAAACATAGGAGTATCTTAATTTTATCCGGGGACGATAACAATAGAGAGTCACACAGCAGGTTTCCGTGCTACGAGTGATATTGACATAGTTTATTTTAGAATGAGTCAACGTTTGACTACAAGATTTTCACAGGAGAATCCTTGCATAGTTTACTTGATTCTAGATTAGCTTCAGCCCAAGTTGAGGATTACCCCCAATCATGTCATTTACCTTTAACACCTTATTAACCCTTTGGATGCTATAATGTAAAATGAAAAATCTCGGGGGTCCCCCCCCCCCTCGAGATTTTTCATTAATTAATAAAAAAACAACAACTAAAGACATTCAGAATCTGTTATTGCTGGGATATGACTTTTGGGCATAAAGCTTTCAAGTTTCAAATAAAAAAAAAATACCCAAAACTAAACTTGGGCTTTAATGATAATAATAGTAATGATAAATAATAATAATGATAAAAATAGTAGGCCCTAATAATAATAATGATAATGATTAATAATAAATAATAATGATAATAATGATAATGATAATAATAATAATAATGATGATGATGATGATGATGATGTTAATAAATAATAAAAATAATGTAATGATAATAATATTAGTTATAATAGGTATAATAATAATTGATAATGTTAATTATATGAATAGTGATAATAAGTTTAATAATAATGATAATAATAATATTATTATTATTATGATAGGACAATTATTGTCAATGGTGTTCTAATAGCTGTGACCATCTGCTCCACTATTATAACCAACCACAAAACAGTTATGTCTGCGATTACCCGGGTCACAGACCATAACGTAGTTCCTGCAATTTGTAATTCTAATGCTTTGTTTGCAAACTGCATATACATGTACTGTATGTATAGCCAACTAGCTAGAATCTGACCACTTTGAGGAAGTTCACACAAGGTCATGTAGCTTTGTTTGATCGACCATGAACCTACTTGGAAGTTTAACAATTCTTGATCAGCAATTGTCCTGAACTATTTCTACTAGTAGCCAAAGATAAACACTCTTCGCAATACACAACTTACTTCTGTGCCAGCTGAAATCATTATTGTAAAAGTGGATTTTCCATGCCTCCAATATTGTAGATGAGCAATTAAAGAAAACTAGAATTAACATTACAATAATATATATTTTGGTAAATTTACATGGTATTGGACTATTGGTAAACAATGTCATTTTTTATTAGGGAGTTCACCCTACCCAAAATGTATGCAATAGTCATGCTGTATGTATAGGAAAAAGAAACAAGCAAAATATTTGGAGATTGTTATCTTGTACCAGTTTTATGGTACATTAATTCCCGCATTGTGAAATACTGAATACAGACTGTGTTTTAGTTGTTTACAGTACATCACTATAATCCCGGTCCTAGATATGATACGTAGGTTAATTTTCTGTTATCACAAACTTGAGTCCTGAATCCTGTAATCCAGGATACAGTGCTTGGAATTTACCCTAAATCTGATAGTTGAGTCTGCTCTAATTTAGGGTAAATTATTCATTACTTTTCAGAAGTGGATTTTTATTTTTTATTTTTATTTCTATTTTATTTTTATTTTATTTATTTTATTTTATTTATTTTATTTTTTTTTTTTTTTAGGGGGGGGGGTTAGGTACTTTACTTCAAGTCCGATTTAATGATACTTAAATGTAGTTTCAAACCCCTATGAAGAAAATTGATGACTTTTTAGTTTACGATAACTGCCTGGGGTGCAAAATCACCCTATAAAACACATATACATTTTTATGCTGTCATGTTTATTAGAAAATGAAAAGATCATGATGACCAAGTTTTCTGTAACTCAAACTCTAAAGAGAAATTATTTCACAGATAGCGTAGCGTAGTAGTAGTAGTAGTAGTAGTAGTAGTAGTAGTAGTAGTAGTAGTAGTAGTAGTAGTAGTAGTAGTAGTAGTAGTAGTACGTTAGTAGTAGTGGTAGTAGTAGTAGTAGTAGTAGTAGTAGTAGTAGTAGTTGTAGTAGTAGTAGTAGTAGTAGTAGTAGTAGTAGTAGTAATAGTAATATTGTTGCTATATTTTGCCTTCTGTTTTTTACTGCCGAGTTGTTTCTGGCTTTTGTGCGACATAAATGGTACAGACCACAGGAATTATGGCTAAGCGGTAACCATGTCTGTATATAACCAAAGTTTGTCATCATTTTGTGTAGTGAGCAAAGCAGCATGAAATGATCACATGTGCCATGGATATGGCTAATATCCAAAATATTTCCATGAAAGTTTTACGAGTCGTTCATTGTATGTGTTTGTGAAGTATGTCTTTCACACTGATATTTCAACAGCCTGGTTTAACTCTGGGCAGATTTACTGGTCACTGCACTGTATTAGTATAGAATTAAGGAGGAGGTTGGTCATCAGGATGAACTTTCAGTGCTGTAACAAATAGAATTAGAATAGTAATCGAGTTGTAACATGCCCTTGCCAAAAGGATGCGGAATACATACATGAGCTCCCATGTGTACATGTGTACCAAACTTCCATTGTAGGGAAAGTGGTGGATGTTGTTTCAACTTTGTTGATAGTTGATAGGCATTCTTTACTTTTTAATCAGATATCATATTCATGCATTTGAACTGAGAAGACAAGATTCGACGACTTTTTTGTCATATTTATTTCCTTAAACATTAACTCATGTATAAGGAATTTCATTATTCAATTGAATACTTTAAGTAATAAGAAGTGGGTTTTTATCTACTTGCCACGGTCTTTTTTTCGTGTGTTGTGTTGCTTAGAGAAGATTATATAATACATGCTGTTGTCTGTCAATTTATAAACTACGTTCATTGGAATTTGATAATGCTTGCTAATTAAAAGTGTATATTGTACATTTACACATTTTATTTATGGATTTCTGAAGAGCCTTTTGACTTAAAGAGCAGCGCATCTCTCTTTTGCATTCTCTAAAGGGATTAACATTGTAGGCCTATAAATATAATGGATTTAGTAAGAAAATCTATCTGGGTACCTTAAGCAAATAAAGGAGCGTAGAAACTCATGTTTTAGGGGAATTCATAGTGGGACGTTTTAGCTCTATGGGGATTGTTTTCCGCGAGAGAAAAATTCACTACCACTAAGAAGTACACTAAATGGCTATTGTTTTTCTTTGCATTTTCACATCAAATTTAGTAATTACTGACCCCAGAATTTAACAGAATGCCCTTCATCAATAGACCTAATAGTTTATCTTTCCTGTCATGTGGGGATGTTTGAACAACTGAGATCCACTGCCTTTAATTCTTGTTCTGCTCAAGTGTGTGTGTGTGTGTGTGTGTGTGTGTGTGTGTAATCTCCCTTCTACTCAAAATACAAAATATAAAAAATAAGTCTATTCTTTGTCTATCCATGGACCCTACCACAGGGTCCATGGTCTATCTTTTGATGCATCTGGATCAAGTGCAAGTTTGGTTCACAGACATAATTATCAAGTGTGAACCTATTGAGAAAGGTCACATGCCAAGGTCAAAGGTTATTAGACACCAGAAACTACACATAAAACCTTGTTACATAATTGTATACAGTAATAACCAATAAAATTCTGAGTGCAACTAAACTTAGGACAAATGGGCATTGTGATTCTTGTGACTTTCAATATATGTCCACAAACCATGCTTGTAATTTTCAAGTGTTGCAAGTATCCATGGGAATGTCCAGTTGCAAAATTTTATTTTCCCCAAAGTACAAGGAACTAGTGCTTGAAGTATAGCATCAAGTATGTATCCCTCACGATTCCTAGCATGGGGTCATTGGGGTGTGGTAGACAAAAGTTCATCTACACACAGCTTTATCTTTCAGGAAATGGGAAATTGATATTGAGTAATTTTTGGAACTTACATGTATGTAAAGCATTTCTTATACATCTGAGTACACTTTGTTCACTCACTATTGTATCAAAATCAGTCAGATTACTGTATCTATTCTGTTTTGACCAACAATATACAACTTATTTAAACAGCTGGGTAAACAGGTAAACTACATGTATCTCAATACTGGTATCTCCCAGTTCGAGATAGACTTGTTGTTTATGAGAAACAACTAACGATATGCTACCAGAATGTTGTTCTTTCTGGAAATTTAAATTTGCTCAAATTGCAGAACATGGTTATGTGTACGTTTGTACGACCAGCGGAGCACACTGATTGGTTAAATGGCTAAATTCTGCATGACCTTTGGCTAACAACTGATCGGACAATTTTGGAACTAACAAAACGTGTCTGTCACTTGCAAAATTTGAAGTTTAACGGTCCAGATTTTCAAGAAAACTACGTATTCTACCCAAAGGTTTTATGACAGGTGTTTATTTATACTAATCTTCACATTGTGAACAATTTGAGCTGTTTGCATTCATTATGACATTTTCTGGCATGCAAATCCCGAAGTCTATCTTTAATTGTTCAAATGTTCAATTACTGTTTTCAATTCAACATTATTTCTGGGTATTATTATTAAGGACTGTGATTTTCCGTTTCAAGAAAAGGCGTTTTCCATTTCCAAAAATCTGGAATTCCATTTCAACTTGTCTGAAAAATGGAAATTCCGTTTTGCCATAGACTTTGTATACATGAAAAAAAATGACAATTCCGTTTACATAAAACTTAAAACAAATATTTCTCGCTGTTTCTGTGTTTTCGTGTCAACTTTTTCTAATTTTTGTTCCGAGTTTCGTGTTTTTTCCTTTCAAAAAGTAAAAATTTG
>JZLH01S0184180.1:0-18605 GCA_001188425.1 Eucidaris tribuloides | reverse complement strand
GGCGGATCGGAAGGGGGAGCATCCACCTTTTTTTTTTTTTAAATCACGGCGGCCTCCTTTAATTGGCCCAAAACATAGGGGGTGGCAACCGAATAATAACAGGTGACCTTTTGGCGGTGGGGGTGGGATATCGGTAAGTGCTCAGGTAAATGCGTTTTTCCCTGCTTATCTATTTTTAGAGAGAGAATAGAAATAAATTGATATGTTTCAATGTTACCATCCTTGGAAAGCACCTTTTTTCCGTTCTCGTAATTTATGAGGCACTGCATTTCACCGGGTTATGATCGTTTCTTACATTAAAGACATTTGAGTTACACAATCCTCCATGCTATAATTGTCTTTGTGAAGATCTCAAAATGAAACTCTGAAAATTGTACTTGCAAACGATCATTTCGTGCTTTAAAATGGAAAATGCATGAAAACATAGTTTTGCCATGCCCCCCTCCCCCACATACCTTTATTCACTTGTGGTATTCATCCATGTATATTTCGAAATATTTGTAATGTGGGATGTTTGCTTGTCTATTCAATCACTATCATGTTGCTCCGGTATCAACGTTTGATAGTTTTTATCATTTCTTTAAAATTAATTTAACTTCCACCTGTCCACAATGTTTAACATTATATATTTTTACTTCATTGCCGGTCAAGGACGCGAGGTCTTAAATTCACGGCTCTTTTCGGGTGAATAATTCCATTTGCTTTTATATGACTGCTCATTTAAGGTTAAGGTTCTGCTTTGCATGCCTTGAAATAAATATTGTGTCGATGGAATAGTACGTAAAAGAAAATACGATTTCAGAACTTTCAGCAAAAGATAGGAGCTTGAAGCACAAGTTTGTTGTAATTAATTTTGAGAAATGATACTAACATTGACTGTAGTAAAAGTGGCACAATTGTGATTTAACCTTTACGTTGTTAACTTAATATATCTCAAGTTTTAAAATTTTAAACAACCAAAGTGAACAGAACAAACGGTATTTGATAGCTAAGACCGTACCCTTGATGTTGATGTAAGTATCATGTCACAAAAGTATTTTCTAACTGACATTGACAAAGAGAGCGCTCTTCACTTAAACAATTATTTTTTGAGACACGCTGTATAATTGTCCTTCACAATTACCCAAAAGCTAAAATGATGTTTTATCCGAGGACTGCTAAAGAGTACAAATTGTAAGTTACTCTGACTGTTGTTACTCTGGTTGGGAAAGTTAATAAACCAACACAATATCCGGTGATTTCTGTTTCATTCCGAAACGTATGGTTTGGCATGGTATTTATTTCCGTCCAGATTAAAAAGGGCATGAATTACAACTAAATAATATATTTATGAAATTCATAATATTAGAATTAAATTTTCATAGTCTAAAAGTCCTACTTGGGAAGCCCTGGTGATGTCCACAGTAGTTCCTATTACCTTTTGATGCAGATCCAGCGGAATAATCAGAAAAAAAATAAAGAAATTTATGTTTTCGTATTGGAGCTCGAGACAATAACGATCCTACTCTCTCTCTCTCTCTCTTCCTCTCTTCGCATCAGTAATACAGGAGTTCAAATACAAATAAGAGAAGTTTGACACAAGTAAAAATGAAATAAGTTTTTAAAAAAAAAAAATCATCTTCAGCCATGTTTTTAAAAGACCATCAAGATAGATAATAAACGTTTCAAAAGCAAAGTTTGGAGAGGTTAGCAGAAATGTCTAGAGCTGTAACCCGTCTTAAGACCCTTTCAAACCATTGTTCATTACCGCAGGAAATTATAGAAAGTGTGTTATTGTGTCCGTCTCAAACGCTATTAGAGTATATTTCACTGATTTAGGTCCAAACTCGGCACAAAAGACTGAATTTTCACGCTCTATATCGTTAATGGACTCGTATAGAGTTGGAAATGAACAGTCGCGGAAACTAGAGTAAGATTCCTTTGAAAAAATATGCGTAGAAATGGATTTGCTATAAACACGACATCGTTTCCATCGTTCGAAATCAATTTCGACAATAACTGTGAAAGAAACGCTGCAAGCGCAGATTTGAAAAGCCAATAGGTTCATGAAATATTCTCCTACAGTGTCAATTTGTGGGTCCAATCTAGAATCTGTGAAAGAGCTTAATAATTTCAACTTCCTCTCATCAAACAGTTCATATTAGTGCTAATTCAATAAGTTTTCTTAATTGTATTTTATTTTGAATGTAGGTTTAATGAAATTATTTTTTGAAAGCGTAGATTGAATCCTTGCAAATCTTGTGTTAAGAACAGAAACTGATATAACCACAGTCATTAATATTGCGTCACGATAGAGTGAAGCAGGGGGAGGAGCTAGTACAAATGCGCCTGGGTATCTTCAGCATCGTCGATGGATATGCACGTGATTACATGTCTGACACAATATATTCCTGTTTTGTTTTACGCAGACTAGGTAACATGACAGCTCCAATCACTTTCATTCCATATTCTGTGTGGACATGATGTGAACGTTATTACGCAGTATCGTGGACTCTACCACGGTAATAGAGGCTGTTATTAAAGGACTGCTAGAGCCTGGGAGCAATAATCATAAAAATCGAGTATAAGATCCTGCCGCTGACACCATATGTACCACGGCAAATTGTGAAAATAGCGAATTCGTTTTTGCAAACTTCTCCTGAAAATCGCGCAACTGATTTCTCTTTCACGTCGCATCCAATGTTGCGTATTTTCATAATTGATCGCTAAAATATGAGCAACGCCACATTTACCGTTTCCAATGCTTATGTCGCATTTTTCGGAATCAACATCGTACTGGTAGTGTTTTTAAACGCGTTTGTTTTGATTGTAATAAGTTTCCAGAACAGTTTACAAGATGTCACCCGATTACTGCACAAGTGTCTCGCGTTCTTGGATTTAATGAATGGTATAATTTGGAGCGTGTGGTCGATACTTTGGTATAGATTCAACGACGACCGTACCTGTACGATATCAAACAAAATTCTTCCCTTCGTTTACCGAGTGATATTTTTGTCTATCATGACAAGTCTCTGTTGCATCAGTTTAAATAAATATATTCTAATCAGCAGACCGTTGCGCTACGAATCGATTATTACAAAAAGAAGATTTAAAACCGCACTAGTGATTTACCTCGTATCAGTAGCCCTGGTTTGCTCGCCATTTCTACCAATACCTGGTCTGCCCTTCGTCGACGCGATAAACCGCAACTGTCTGAACAATCCCATTTCGTTTACTGCATACTGGGCAGATGTGTTCAGACTGGTATTTCTGGCCATCTTCTTATTTGTGACTTTTGTCTTTACGACCGCGGTCAATTTCGCCCTTCTACGAATCGCAAGACGAAAATCTCGGATCGTAGGCCATCTAGAAATCAGTGTCATCGCATCTACGGGAATTGGAACGACCGAGTCTGGAGATGTCGGCAACGGTGACGAACATTTGCAGCGGCTGGCACATCGACGTCGTCCACGGAATAGGCGAAGTACAAAAGGGATTGTGACGGTGGTTCTGTTGACGGGGTCGTTCTGCATCTGTTGGCTTCCATGTTTTATCTCCTGGACGGCCCAAGGACTCTTTTCGCTCCAGTATTGTGACGCCATCGGCGTGTCGAGTAGTTGGATTCAACCGATCATATACACGCTGACAAGCAGCGAGGCGAAGAAAATAACTATGAGGCTGCTGAGATGTAGGTATCCAGCTTAAAGATAAGATTGAGTACTTGCAGAACAACATGATTTTAACATCAACTGCTTTCAAACCTTCTGTAAACAGATGGTATTCTGAAAATGTCACTATAGTACAAGAGAGACTAGTTGAAGACAACAGAACACTTCGTTTTTGACAAAGTACTAACACAGAAATCAATATGTGGGACATTTCAAATTGTTGGCATGCACAGCAATGGAGGGGGACTTCAATGAAAAATTCACCTGTTCAAACTTGCCAATCTCTTAACTTTTTATTGCATAAGAAGTGAATTAATCCCACATTAAAATGCAAATGTAATATACTTTCACCTGGAAAGCCATGCAATGTGGAATTTTGATGAAAACATTTTCATCATCAACCAGTACTGTGTATTCTCTTTAACACTATATTCCTAAGAACAGTCGAAACGTGTCTTAAAGGGTAATTGTGACCCTTTCAGCAAAACAAAAAAAAAAAAAGAACAAAACAAAACTCAACCTGCAACTATTTCTTCTGCTGATTTGTCGCTTCGGGTAAAAAGCCTGCGACAAAGTTATAAACCAAATCAGAATACTAATTTTAGTCAAATCAGTTGGAATATGATTGTAGTTTACTATTAATAAAGGATGGGTTAAATTAAACGTCTAGGCGCCAGACAATAGGAATGTTTGAAAGGTTATGCTGCCACTGGCATGGTATGCATGGATAAACAATTCCCCTGATTTATTGCTCGGGCTGAGTATAAAATTATCAGACCTTATAACACAGTAGTCTATAGGAGGAAATAGACATGGTCTGGTGGTGTGATGTTGCTCGATGGTCACTCTTTTAAAGCACTAAATGATCACTTTGAAGTACAATTTTTTCAGGGCTTCATTTTAGACCTTATCACAGACCCTTGGAGCATGAAAGATTATGTAGTTCAGATGTTTAAAACGGTGTTCATTGTTAGATTGTGTCTTACTCTTTATCATTACATGATATTTCCGATTTACATTCTGATGGAGATTGCATGTAATGAAATCAACATGTAACAGGATAAAAACGAAAGTAAAAACAAACGTTTTAGAGAAATGTGCATGTCTGTTTGTTGGCATGTACATGTAGTAATTCAACGCAATTCTTACACATGAAATAAAAAAGTTCATTGGACTATCTTACAAATACCTGAGTAGAGATATAAGGTTTTGAAAGATTTCCTCGAATTCTAATCGGCAACAAAGGAGATTGTAAACTCGTCTCGCTTAAATACATGACACAGTAATGTCGCCACTTATAGAAAATGGAATCGAAAAATATTAAAGTCTGTCGAAGATTCAACGTTTTCAAGTAGATAAACGTGCTATGTTTGACATGAAAACTCTAATGTTCTTATTAAAATAAAATCATCCTTCTTAAGATTATGATACCGTTTTCACAAATGAACTCAAAGATATATTTCTGTACTTATTACCTTCTTATAATGTGTGAAAACAAACGACATTCTGCTTTTCATACTTACTAGTGTTTTTGTTCTCATTTTCCTTTTGTTCTTCTTGTTCTTCTTGTTCTTGTTCTTGTTCTTCTTCTTTTTCTTCTTCTTCTTCTTCTTCTTCTTCTCCTACTCCTTATTCTTCTCTTTCTTGTTCGTGTCATTGTGGATCTAGATATTTTGTTATTTCCTATTTTTTTCTTCTCTACATATACTAGGTGTTAAAAATAACATTTGTTAATTTTAAAAATTAATAACACAAAAACTGCACAACAGATTATACTGGCATTGAGTATAGTTACAGCATAATAGTGAACATTTTTGTTTTAGGTGGTTTGAAGACGATATCAATCATCAGTTTTATGCAATTCATGCTTTTTTAAAAAGTTAGGGTTCAGATTTTGCTCAATATCCAACCCCCTGTACAAAATTGAAACTGTACAGAAATCGAATGGTGTGTGTAGGTGTGTGTCTAGTCCCCACACAATAGCATTAGACAATGGCTATGGATGAAGTGAATAAAGTCTAGCAAGCTACTTACTAATTAATATTATAAAGCATTTATCTAGCCGGCTGTAGTGAGAGATTGGCATACCAATGTTCCTACCGTGCGCTGTTCACCGCCATTGTCTATTGTGTGGGGACGAAACACACACTCTCACACACACCATTTGATTTCTGTACAGTTTCAATTTTGTATAGGGGGTTGGATATTGAGCAAAATCTGAAACCCTAACTTTTTAAACAAGCATGATTACATAAAACTGATTACTGATATTATATTCAAACCACCTCAAACAAAAAATGTTCACCATTTGCTGTAACTATACTCAATGCCAGTATAATCTGTTGTACAGTTTTTGTGTTATTAATTTCAAATTAACAAATATTATTTTTAACACCTAGTACATGTATGCTATTTTAACCTTCACTTTCTTTTTCTTATTTATATCTTTCTTCTTTCTTTGTCTTCTTCTTGATCTTCTTTTCTTTTCAACTTTACCTTCTTTTGCAAATAATATATTATGATATGATATAACATTGTGTTATTCCATTTCATTTTCATTACTTCAAATGAAAATAAAACATTGTATGGATTTGATACCATTTCAATCAAAAGTAATTTCGCATATGGAATATAATCAGTTGTGTCTATTTACAAACGAGTATAAACTGACCTTTGGTTGGCAGCCCTGTTAGATTACAGCTAATGTTATTGTGGTAACGATATATTTTCAAATTATTTTGAATATTCGTTTGGATAAAAAAAATACATAAAATCACCTCAGATTAACAGAAGTATTCTTCTAATGCATGGAAATTACGTATACCTGATTAAAAAAAATGAAATTATGAAATGATATCAATCAACGTAATGGTTAGGCTGTGGTTTATGATGATAAAAGGAAACTGAAGACAGACATATTTAAGCAGACGTACATAATCAAAGTATTATGAGTGACAAGTACGCACTTCTCATAATTTCATATTTCATATTTATTTATTTGTTTATTCATTGTCCATAAGGAAATTCATTTTGTTTGCATGCATGACATAGAATACAATATACATGATATACAATAACACATTTGATAATAATCACACAACATGACTCAATACGACGTAATGTAGGATAACATGACATTAATTATAATAACAGTTATTGAAATAATGCTCTATGAAATAATGTATATTTACCATGTGATAATAAATGTACACCTCAAAATGGAGTTTGCAGCATCACGTGTATTTTATCAAATTTATACCGAGACTGGGCTTACGACAACGAAGGGCTGAATGCGTGTCCCCCCTTTTTATTTTAGGGAAGGGGAATACCGTTTTTGTACTAAACGATGGGGTACGAGCATGGGGTCCTTCTTTTAATTTTTAACCCATTGCCTACAGCAAATGGATGTATAATGTATCGAAACTACTTCATCTCGGACCTACCGGGTTAAGTATAACTCATGAGGTAGTGTACTGCAAAAACTGGGGTGTTATATTTAACACCAAGGGTGTTGCACAATATCAATCCCTGAAAAGTGTTGATTTTTCAACACCCTTTGTGTTAAAGCCAATGCTCTTAGTGTTTGAAATAATTCGTTTGGTTTTAAAATAACACCTGTGGTGTTAAAATTTTACACCACGTCTGGTATAATTTTGTGCAACACTCTTGGTGTTAAATTTAACACCCCAGTTTTTGCAGTGTGGCAGGATATGCTCTTACCGGCCTTTTGATAGCTGATAGGACTTCCGACAACGGGTTGTGTATTATGAGAGGACCACAGCAGGACACAATTTTGCACAGAGGCAGATTTTTGCAATATAATACATGTGCATGTACTACCAAGCAAAGACATAAATTGTCACATCAAAACTATTATTTTTTTTTTTGGGGGGGGGGGGAGCGGCGGGAGTGATTCCGCGAGTGAGATGTGCGTGAAATTGTGTAGTCTTTTCTAAAAAAAAAAACGCATGATTTACTCCTGCTCAAAGGCCTCTATTCTAACATGATAAATCAATTTAAAAATGGACAATGCTATCATTTAATCAAACAAAGGATCGAGCAAGTACCGTAGCACTACATTTGACGGGCAACTGCCGGCAAGCACACGATCTCCATCCATAAGTGAATGCGAATGCATTATGTTATAGCACTTATACATGTACGCTAATGATAAAGAAGATCATTTTGCGTGTCGCTTTGAAAGGGTATCTACTTTGGTGAATATTTTTAAAAGGAAGCGCTGTAAAGGAAGTTTGTATAACTTATTAAAGGAAACGAAAGGCCTGTCCTTAACACTTTCATTATTTTCTCTGTTTTTATTTTCTTTGAAATCCTCACGATCTACATCCACAAGTGAATGAAACAACATTTACATTACACCAATGATAAAGAATATTATTTTGCGTGTCGTTCTGAAAGGGTCTATACTTTGGTGATTATCATCAAAGGAGACACAGTGAAGAAAGATTGTATAACTTATTAAAGGTAACGAAAGACCTGGGATATATACTTTCATTCTTTTCTCTTGTTTTATTGTTTTAATTCCTCACCATCTGCAATCGTACGTGAATGCAAATTCATTATAATATTTACACTAACGATATAGAATATCATGTTGCGTGTCGTTCTAAAAAGGTGTATATTTTAGTAAATATTTTTTCAAAGGAGACATAAAAAGGGAAGATTGTGTAAGACATTTGGAACCTCCATTAAAAAAAAAAATGTCAAACTTTGGTATCTGAACTTCATGATAGTATTTGAATGGACAAATAAATATTTTAGAACAGTAATGCGGTCACTAGCAAAAGATACACAGATAACTATATGTATAAATTAATATCCTGGAGACAAAAAATCTATATCACAGTAATCTGTGGTGGAAATCTGGAATGATCGCTCATTGATTTTCACTTTTATAAGAGCACTTAATAATTGGTTGGAACTGTATTTTGTATGGCTTCATTTTTAGACCTTCTTAGATACACCATTAATATGAAGAATCTTGTACGTCATTTTCTTTCAAACGGAAAACATTCATATGGAAAACTTTATTGCATTTGCTTGGGAGCGCCGCACTAATCCCCTACAACACGTGAAAATTCGAGTAAAATACCCCCTGTTATCAAAGAAACGCGTATAAAAAGAAAACGCGATGAGGTATTGGAAACCCTCGCTCTGCAAATAAAAGCTGAAAGATTTACCTTTTCAATGAATATAATCCTAGAACAATTTCAACTCAAGAAATTAGGGCGTTTTTAGACTAAACTTAGCTGCAAAACATCCCAAATTATCAAATTCTATGGGGATTTCGCAGAAAACACATCATTTTGACCGACATTGCAGAATGAAACGTGCCTGTTTCGTTGTTTTGTTTGTCCTATCGCTTACCCTTGCATGCCAAAACATTCTACAATATACAAGCTCTCGAGTCTCGACTGATGTAAAATTTATTGTGATTGGTGAGCAGGAACTTAGGGCGTTTTTCGCATCAAATCAGGGGCAGTTTTTCAATTTTGACCAATTTTCGCACTTGGCGCGAGCTTTCTTTGCACAGTATTTCCACGTGCTTACGGATGAACGCACACGTGCATGGCTTGAGTAAACAAACCGAACCGCTTCACCAAATGCAACATTCATGGCTAAACTTATCCATATGGTTAAACGATTCCTGCAAAGGTAACTGAAGGCATTTGGTTAATACTTGCACTTGTTTGTCTGTTTCAATACCTTTGAAATCCAAAGCATTCTAAATAATGAACAGTTAAAAAGCGGAACCCCCCTTTTTTTTGGGGGGGGGGTGCGGACGTGCACCCTATGCACACCCAATTCCCTTTCCTTAACCACAGGCCTGGCTCTAAAATTGTATGAAAGAGGACGACGAATGAGAAGAAGAAGAAGAAGAAGAAGAAGAAAAAAGAAGGAGAAGAAGAAGATGAAGAAGAAGAAGAAAAAGAAGAAGAAGATGATGAAAGAGAGGAAAAGTAAAATAAAAAGTAGAAGAAGCAGAAGAAGATGAAGATGAAGAAGAAGTCGAAGATGAAGAAGAAGAAGAAGATGAAGATGAAGAAGAACAAGAACAAGAACAAGAAGAACAAGAACAAGAAGGAGAAGGAGAAGGAGAAATTGAAGTATAGCTATAGTACAGTATATGTATTATTATTATTATTATTATTATTATTATTATTATTATTATTATTATTATTATTATCATCATCATCATCATAATCATCACCATAATTATTATTATGAGTACAGGCATAAATACCTTTCCATGCATTTTTAATTGTCCCATGTATATGTATATCTGCTTAACTTGAATGTATGTCATAAAGGTTTATCTCATCTCTTTAAAAAAAAATACTTAATATAAAGTAATATTTTCGTTGTAACGTTATAGTAACTCATTGAATCTAGACACTAGTCCTCTCTAAATTTTAGTGTATTTCAGCCCAACTGGGAGTGCATTTTCACTCCAAAAACGAGTGATCATTAATTATCACTTCCACTCTCCGTGCGGAATCAGATAAGGTATCACTTCGTTTATAAAGAAAATCCACCAGATTTGGAATGAAATATACCCAATTCCGAATGAAGTGAACTCTAATTAAAAATGAAATCCAATAATTTGAAGTGAAATCCACTCTAAAATTCAACTCCCATTTGAAGTAAAATCCACTCCAAGGATACTGGTTATTCACTCTTTTGAGAGTATTTTCTACTAATTTGTGAGTGGGTTATTACCCTCATGCGAGTAAAAACATATTCACTTTCTTCATGGAGTGGAAATTGTGTAAATAGATGAGTTTAAATTATTTTCCTCAAAATTATATGAAATATTGCCACTTTCGCGTCTTCTGATTTACAAAAAAAACTAGAAACCCTCCCACCTTCCCGCCTACTGAAAAGTGCATTGGCAGTGTGACATGTATTATACATTCAAAGAAAAATTCTACAACTAGGTTAACGAACATTTTGTGCGACATTTGCAACCAAATCGAATGTCAATCTCAGCCTATCGCGCCTAGATTGTAACCAAATTTATTTATGAAACGCATCGTGATGATCAATCTGTGAACGAGATATATTATTCAAACTCTACTTGGTACATATATACACCTTCGTCAACTTGCAAGTTATGAAGGCGTGATGAGGAATTTAATAAATTCATTATTAAGCAATGCATCTATTTGCATCTTTTATGAATAAGGGAGCGCAAAAAATGCGTTTTCATCAAATCGGCATGGAATATTTCCCGTAAATTGCAGTATACCAAGCGTAAAAAGAATTGATAAACTTTTGTTCACTTATTTAGCACAGGGAAAAACGGTATTATCATGGTCATATTGTGAGGGTGGTCTATTTTTATTTGCATTTCTCGCATTTCAAGAGGAGGAGAGGCTGTCCCCTGTTGCACCCACATCCCGCAAGTAAGCCCAATGACGAACAATATAAAAATAAAATCTTGATCGAGTTAAAAGTCCCCAGTCGTGTCATTATCCACCCAAATAAATGCTATTTTAATTTTGAATGAAGTTGATTGCCTTAAACTACATAATCATTATTATTAAAAATTACAATATTGGGTCCTGTAACCTGCTAAATTTTATAATATTCGCAGATGACACAAATATAATTTCAATTTCGATACACTTACTGAAACACTGAAACTAAATGAAGTTTCTCAATTGGTTTAAATGTAATAATTTATCTCGCAATATCGAAAAAATGCTTTGTATATTTTAGTAATTCTTATACCCATGATTTTCTTAACAAACATATCTTCATTGATTAACATGGATTGATCATTTAAATAAAATCACAACATCTATATCAAAAGCTATCGGCATTTTATATAAACTGAAAGATACACTTACCAAGAAAGCCCTTATCATGTTATATAATTCACGTGTATATCCCACTGCAATATTGTATGGGGTAATTGCAACAAATCTAAAACTAAATTCAATCTTCCTTCTTCAGGAAACAGTTATCAGAATATGCACATACTCAAACTATCTAGCCCATAATGACCCCATATTCCACCAACGTAAAATACTTACTACATGAGATTCACACCTACAGTGTACCCAGGGGCGGTGGAACGTATTTTCAGTTTATTTTCGTTGGGGGGAGGGCCTGGTAAAGCTAAAATAGGGCAACTTATATGTCAAAAGAGGGTATTGGGCATATGCAGAAATTTTTCATTCAGATAGTTTTTGCGTTGAAGTGGAAGTGTGTTATTCGCTTGTTAATATTACCTTTCAGCCCTCCTCTTGAAAGGGAGTTCTGATGATTACTGTATGTAGGTTTTAAAACTCCGCTGTGTGGTCTATTCTCGCCACTTATTACAGACATCATCGATTTTGTAGGCCATTGACTAAGTGTGCTGCGTGAGTGCTAGCTTTCAGAATAGAGATCGGTGTAAACATATTATTTATTCCATTTTCTACATCGCTCAGAACCCAAACCGATAGTAATGCATTCATATTAGTCCGTTGTGTGATTACAATGTGCATGACGTTCGCATAAATCCTCCTTCAATGCGGAGAGCTGCTCATGATAGCGAGCATAGTGAGTACCCTCAATACATACAATGGAATATGAGTTCGAAACTCGGACAATCACAAGAATGTCGTGCCGCTCTCTACAATGACAAGGTATCTACCTTCGCTTGAAATCCTACCTTTCCTCACTCGACTTATAGTAAGCATGCTCTCTATTGTCTTGTCTTCATCCTTTTGATAGCTTATGCTAACTAGGCCACCCGTCTTATTCATTGTCCTTGTTTAAATAGCACTTCTTTTCTAGTATGTGTGTGAACTGTACAAGACTTCAGGGCTACTCCACGAGCAAAACCTGCAAATATATATCATGCAGCACAAGGTCACAAAAGCGTCGGACCAAATCGAAAAGTTCTGTCGTAACTAGAGTGAAACAATATGTCTCGCTCTGTGAAAATTCTATCTTATATCGAGATGAAGATATTGTAAAACATCATCTCTCTTTTTTTCATCAGAATTCACTATATTCCCATGGGTCCAGTTGATTTGATTCATATTGCGTGTGGATCTACACCTTCTTCACTTACTGGCATAGCTCGTTCCCGTCATAGATGCCAAAGTGTCAATCATGTGGTATTAAAAACCACCATTTATTACTCTCGATGATAAGTATCGAAATTCACAGCAACGTCACGATCATCGCACTATAATGTTCTTATACTAACCAATACAAGGATATCTCCTAGATAATGATTATACTTCCCTAGCTGAGCATTACTGTAATACTACAATTATTTTATCGTTTACATTAGATGTAATGCTATCTCTGCTTTAGTGTTGTGTTCGATATATCTCTGCGATTTAAAATAACCTTGCTTCTATTGACTAGCTCAGGATATACACAGTCGATATACTACCACTATCCTGATCACGATGAGGAGAATAGTCGAAGTGCAGGTCCAAATCACAAATGTCAGTCTAACCAATGACCAAAATAATCTCCGGCTGCAATTACTTGGTTCGCGGTAGCTATATGTAAAACAGAGGTTATTTTTCTTCTTCATCTATAATTACGGTGAGTGCATAACGATCCTTTTTTCATTACGCCTGATAATCTTCTTCAATGGACTGTTGTATGTATAAAACCACAATAAGTTACTTTACAATAAGTTCTCTCTCTAAAATTCGAACCCAAAATTCACAATTAATAATGTCAAGTTGAAGTATTTTTTGCAATTAGACTTTATCTTCATACCAATGACATTAATTCAAACATAAATAGAAAGCCAAAATAATCCGTGTCTACGCTGATATCGTAATTTCAAATGAGTTGTAGAACATATATGTCGTGGAATCATATAGTAATGTTGCTCGTTTTGTTTTCATTTTGTCTGATAATCATCGTCAAATGGACTCTCAGTACAAGCAATTATATACACATATATACTAACATTACACATCACTTGTCAGCAAATCGCACACACATCAATGACATCCACACAACACGTGTTCTTGCTACCTCGAATTGCACAATAACATTCTACGCTGAACTTAACTCTAACTTACTCTAAGTACAGTGCTCATATGAGCACAGATAAGCCATTTACTGTTAGAACTCAGTAGTCAGAAAAGGGACGGCAATTACTTTCCTTCGTGTGGAGAGCCTATTATTCTTCGTTATTCATTCAGATAGTAATGCATTCACTTTGATTATAGTTTTCAAATAGCTCGAGAAGAATAAGGCTGTATAACCATTCTTCAATGGACGTCAATTCAACAATATCGAAGATAAGACACCTCAACAAAATTCCTCAATCACATAAGAAGAAAAGCTTTCGATAGACTCTGACAAATCATTAAAAAATAGTTACTTCAATCTTCGCAGATGAACCAATTATCTACTGACTGAAAGGTGACAATACTTCCACATGAGTGGTGTAAACATATTTGTCTCCCTCAACCTTTTTCATTCGAGTTGGCCCTGAGCTGTATGCCAATCGTTTGTTTCATTGGAGGCGGTTCTACTAATAATAGTGCTTCATTGGCCACTAGTTCAGATCGCAAGGCCCTTTCATATACATAAGGATAAGAATGAACTCCACACGTATATGAGTACTACGCAAAAACAATGCGCGTAAATCGACCCCACAATGCATCAATATAATATGCTTTCTTCTACAATACAATTTTCTTCTCCTCATTATCATACTCCCCAGTGCTATGTGTTCCCCATATTTTTTCTTTATGTGGGCAATTCAATCGTACATAAAGGATTAAGTAATGACAATCTCCATTTTAGTATACAATGTGAGTAATGTAAATAAATCTTCTCTTCTCAATGGAAACTTCGCAGTACAAGAACTATATAACCACAAGTATACTAGGAAAAGTCGAAATCGACGTATATTAAACCCAAAATGAGATCTACAACATCCTCTTACTACACAAGGACATGTATCTATCGTGAATAACTAACCTAAAATATAGAACAGCTGTTCACATTTAGATAAGAGTAACACATGGAGCTTTTATTTTTCTATTCAATTCTTGATCTATGGTGAGCATCTCAACGTTTATTTTCATTGCGGGTCTGATAACCTTTTCAATGGACTTGTAGATGCAAGCGCCATATATTGTAGAACTAGACGCAGTAGTACACATTGAACACTAGGTTCGAGAGAGCGAGCCACCTAATTTAATCCAGAAATATGAATGTCTGGCATCTAAGACCAATGACAAGAGTCATCTTCTTAGCATAAATCTACTTCTTTCCGCAGTGCGTCACTAGTAACTTCATGTACTCTTTTCAGTCTTGTCATCAGAATTCAGTAAATCGCATTTCACCGTTTTGCTTCTCATATTTATGGTTTTCTCTTACTGTATGACGGCCCCGTCGAGGACAAAGTATGTATATATAAAAAGAATTTAATACAGGAAAAGAAATAATATGATTTGAACAATAAAGAAAATCACCTTCAGTGGACGAAGAATGCGTTCTTTTTTTTGAAAGTGTCCTTCAATAAAGGCAATTTCACTTAGAAAAAGTGCATGCATTGATAATCTTCGTCTCAAACTTGTAACTACTACAATACAAGGTCTATTTTTATACACACATTTACATTGATCTTATATAAGTTCTCTATATATCTGATCCATAATTCAACTAAAATGTGCTCTCTGGACGGCAATGACGCAAGTCCTATCTCGCTCGAATCACTTCCAGTGAGGTTTGCTCGACATTTTCGTTTCATCAGATAGTGATGCCATCCGTTCTGCTCTTCATCTGCTCGGCATTACTGTATAACCATATTCTTCATTTCGACTGTCAGATGAAAGCATATTATGTTAGTAAAACCCTCAAAACTACATGAAAAAGTCGAAATCGAAGAAATCAACAAATGTCTCCACAATTGACAATATCTCGCTGAAATCTACTGCCATGTGGTTCGTTAAACATATTTTTCGTTTCATTAGAGAGTAATGGCATCGCTTTTTGTTTCATTGCGCGTCGCGAAAACTTCTTCAATGGACTGTCAGATGCAAGCCATATATCGCTAGAATACAGAAAACCACAATATACATAAAAAAGTCAAATCGACCAAATCACCAAATGCTCATTCACAATGACAATATGTCTCGCTGAAATCTATTCCCATGAGTGTAACATATTTTTTCGTTTACTCACTCAGATAGATAATTCACCGTTAATTCTCTTAATATGCCTGTCTGATAATCTTCTTCATTTGGACTGTCAGATGCAGACATAAATTTAGGATAGTAAAACCACATATACATGCAAAAAGCCGAATCGACCAAATACGCAAATGTTTCTACCAATGGACAATATTCTAGCCCTAAGATCTACTTCCCGTGGTTTGTAAATATAATTTTCGTTCATCTTGAAATAATTACATCCGTTTTATGATTGTGTCATTTTGGTCTGATAATCTTCTTCAATGCTGACTCTCAGATGCAAGCATATATACCACAATATTCATGGAAACGTTCGCAATTATCAACCAAATCACAAAATGTCCTGTCTACCATATGACAATTATATCTCCGCTGAAATATACCCTCCCAGTGGTAGTAGACATAATTTTTTCGTTCAAATAGATATAAGTGCATCCGTTTTGCTTCATGCGGTCAGATAATCGTCTTCAATGATGTCAGATGCCAATCATATATGGCAGAACCTCACGATATACATGTAAGAGTCAAATCGTACCAATGACAACAATGTCTTCTACAAAGACAGATATCTACGCTGAAATCTACTTACAGTGGTTTAACATAATTTTTTCTTTTCATCGATATTAATGCATCCGTTTGTTTATTGCCGTCTGATAACTTCTTCAATGGCACTGTCAGCATCAATGCATATAATTGCTAGAACACCACAATATACATGAAAAAGTCAAAATCGACCAAACACAAAATATGTCTTCTACCCAATGACTAATATCTCTCTGAAATCTACTTCCAAGTGTTGTAACTCATATTTTTTCGTTTCATCACGATAGTAATGCCATTCCGTTTAGTTTCATTTTGGTCTGCATAATCTTCGTCAATGACTCTCAGATGCATAGCATAGTATACCACAATATTACATGAACGTCGAATCGACCTAATCTCAAAAATGTCTTCTACAATGACAAGAATACTCGCTGAAATATACCTCCCAGTGGGTGCTAGACATATTTTTTCGTTTCATAGATAGTAGCTGGCATCCGATTTTGTTCATTGCGGTACAGATAATTTCTTCAATGGAGGTCAGATGCAAGCATATTCAGCAGAAACCACAAATACTACATGGAAAGACTCAACAATCGACCAAATGCAAAATGTTCTATCTACACAAGACAATATCTCGCTCTGAACTCTTAGTTAACAAGTGGTTGTAACATATTTTTTTCCTTTTCAGTCAGATATTAAGCATCCGTTTTCTTTCATTGCCGTCTGATAACCTCTTCAATGGACTGTCGAGTATAGCCAAGCGATATATGGCTAGAAAACCAACAAATTACATGCAAAACTCGAAATCGACCACATCCAAAAATATCTTCTACCATGAAAATATCTCGGCTGTGAAATTACTTCCCAAAGGTGCATAACATATTTTTTGTTTCATTCAGATAGTAATGCATCCGCTTTTGTTCATGCGGCGTCGGATAATCTCTTCCAATGGACTATCAGATGCAAGTATATATGGCTAGAAACCGCGAATATACATGAAAAATCGAATCGACCAAATCACAAAAGTTTCTAGCCATATGACAATATCTCGCTGCCAAACTCTATACCTCCCTTCCGTGCTTCTAACAATTTTGTTCGTGTCATTAGATACGTAATGCATCCGTTTGTTCATTGTGGTGTCTGATAACCTCTTCCAATGGACTCTTGCAGATACAATCATATATACCACAATAACATGGAAAACGTCGAAATCGACCAAATCACAAAATCGTCTAATCTTACCATGACAATATCTCGCTGAAATTTACTCTCCCAGTGCTTGTAACATGATTTTTCTTTTCATCAGATAGATAATGCATCCGTTTTGATTTCCATTGCGCCCTGCTCCATTAATCTTCTTCAATGCCGATGTCAGATGCAAAAATGTAGTAGAAACCACAATATACATGAAATAAGCCGATAACTACGACCAAATCACAAAATGTCTATCTACCATATACAATTATCTCGCTTGAATCTATTTCAAAATGTTGTAACAGCATATTTTTTTCGTTACATCAGATAGTAATGCATCGTTTTGTTTCTTTTGGTCTGATAATTCTTCGTCATGCGACTCTCAGATACAAGCCATAGTATACCACAAGTATACATGGAAAAGTTCGAAATCGACCAAATCACAAAATGTCTTACAATGACAACTATCTCGCTGAATACTACTTCATGCTTGGTAAACAGTTTTTTTCTTATTCATCAGATAGTAAGCATCCTTTTGTTTCATTGCGTCTGAAACCTTCTTCAATGGCACTGCTCAGATTTCAAACACAGTATCGAAGAAAACCACAATATGACATGAAAAGTCGAATACGACAAAATCATTAAAATATCTTCTACAATGACAATTTCTCGCTGAAATCTACTTAACAGTGGGTGTAACATATATTTTTCGTTTTCTCACATAGGTGTGCATTCCGGTCTTGTTCATCTGAGGTCTGATAATCATCTCATGGGACTGTCGATGCAAGCATACTATGGTAGAAAACCACAATATACATTGAAAGGCCGAAAATCGACCAATCACAAAATGTTTCTTATCACATGACAATTCTCGCTGAAAATCCTCACACTTCCAGTGCTTGTAAACATATTTTTTCTTTTCATCGAGATAGAATGCATCGGTTTGCTCACGCTTGTTCTAGATACGTGCTTCTATCAATCTGGTACTCTCGATACTAGTCAATATATATCACAAATTTTATACAGG